>OMNV01001474.1:91770-136526 GCA_900303265.1 Brotula barbata | reverse complement strand
ATTCAACCTCTTTTTTTTTTTTGTCTTCCTCAATTAGACCTGGCACAAAACTTGATAGTATTTCTTGTCTGTGTCTAAATGTAGGCGCTGTTCATTTTATTGTCCTTGTTGTTACAATGCAAGATCACATCTGTCTTTGATAGCTTTTATCTTTTAAACAGCAGCATAATGTGTGTGCGTTTCTGTTGAAATAAATTAGATCACGCCTGCCTCTGTTATGGGCATGTGAGCCAGTATTTAAATTGCCGCACGTTGGCTCATAAAAGAGACAGATATCAATTTATCTTCTCTAAAGGTCAAGAGGAAAGAATGGTGTGCCAGCAGGAGAGCTGGGACAAACTTGTGTGTTTACTTTGGGCTTTTGTCAGATGATGCTTTACCGACAATGTAAGACTGTTGTTACAAGCAGCACCTGAGAAAAGATGTGGGTCATTTACCAACAGGGAACAGCAGGGTTTCATGTCATGTGACTGTGAGCCGGGAGCTTCTGTTATTGAGAGCAACAAGACAGGACTACTTCCTAAGAAACCCTAAATGGAACTTCAACACATCTCTTTCCAAAATTGCACATGGCTGACACAATGTGGCAATAACTATTTTGACATTTAGTGCCAGCTTGTGAAAACACATACAGGAAAAGCATGTGATTCAGTCATTTTAAGCACACAGTCATGTCCAAGAGGAAGAAGTTAAAAAAGAAGAAATGTCACAAACGTCATGAGGGCCACTCTTTCAGTGTGTCATTGCTTTCCAGCTTGTGCCACGTTGTGTTAGATGTGGTTGCTAAGCACATCGCACCTCAATGTTTACTGGAAAGTTACACTTCCAGAATAAAGGCACAGTAAAATGATGGTATCTTCTCTGTGCTCGTTTCCATACACACACACACACACACACACACACACACACACACACACACACAGAGTGAGGGACATTCTAGTTGGGGGGTATTTAATTTCTAAACTGGATCTCAGTGTTCACTGGATGTTTGGGGGATTACCAGTGGTGTCATTTACTGCAACAGAAAGTGATTCAAAGGAATGAAGTAATAAAAATCCCTGGATAAATCTTCCACCCTATAGTGGAAATACAGCGTTTTTCACATGAACACCAATTTTGGAGATTTTCATGCTTTCTGGTTAGCACCCTAATGTAAATGATTCAGCCTCTTTCCAAAACTTTTGAAAAATGTCTACACTGAGATGCTATGATGATATGTGTGAGGTAAGAAGTCTGATATTTTGTTGTGAAATGTCGGGGAGCAGAAGTGAACCGCTGCACCGAATGGAAACACTTGAGTAACAAGTATACCATTAACCATTAAGTTCCAGTTATTTTCCACTGCTGAGCATGACAGAGTTGTCACATTCAGCAAAGAGGAGGTGAAAGATTGTTAATATACAAATAGTATTCTTGGATGATTGCAGTCATTCTAATAATTGCAACACCTACGCTTTTAATATTTGAACAAAGAGAGCATGAGTCACTGGAACAATAATAAAGGCCTGATGACTGTTACAGTTTTATCAGTTTTATGGTCCTTAGATGATTAATTTCTTAGATTAGATCGTGTTATTAGAATCTATATTTTCATAATCAAGGAAAAAGATTATCTAAGTACTCTAATCTGTTCTAATGTTGAGATAAAATTCAAACTGGAAGGAACTTTCAAGATCAACCCTCCCGTTTCTTGAAAATGACAAATTACCAGAAAAGTTAAATCAGTTAAAAGCAGTCCATGACCACCTGCAGCCTCAGATGTTCTGATTGCATCATGGGAGATAATACAATTGATCTGATGCCGCCTGCCTATCTCAGCTTGCCTGCGACTGCCGCCACCGTCCGTTTATCAGTATCAAATGCTTGCAGACAGAGGGGCCAATGACAAAATCAGGATGTTCAAAATGGCCTTTGATTCCCACAAACCCCAGAAATAGCTGACTGATGTCATTGGATAGATGGTAATAAATACGTCTACGCTATAATAGCAGGTTGGATGATTGATGTCGGCTGAGAAAGATATGTTCAACATGGGTGTGTGCACAGTCACGTGTATGACAGGAATACACACACACCAAGAATGTGCATACATGCATGTATAGTAGCATCCATGTGCAAATAAAATATACAGACCACCCATGTGCATCTACACACATGATGAACACAAACACACACACACTCACCCTAGATAACGCAGTAGTAACCTGATCCTGACCTGTGCCAGTAAGCGGCCTGACATTTCCGGATAGATTTAATGTGTGCGTGCAAAGTTCACATGCGGGATCTGTGGTTACTGTTCAAATAAGGGTGCTGATAACTGCCCGTGCCAGGCAGAGGACAGGGATGTCTCGCAGGTCCGAGGAAGGGTGGGCAGTAACGCGTTGCAGTTACTCCGTACCAATTACGTTTCTTTGAATGAATTGTACTTCTAGGACTGCTGTAGATTTGATGCAGTATACTTTTCACTCTTGTTCAAGTAAAGAAATTTAGGTGCTCCGTTAAATTGGATTGCATTATTAATTAATTCATTGATTTATTTATATTTTGCTGCATCAGTTTGGTTGTTGATGTCAGCTACCCACTGACTGGGGGCGGCGTGGCTTAGGCGGTAGGATGGTCGCCTAGTGATCAAAAAGATTGCCGGTTCTATCCCCCCTCCCATCCATGTCGAAAGGTCACTGAGCAAGACCCTAACCCTGAATTGCTCCAGACTAGCAAGTGGACCTTTGCATGGTTACCTCGGCAGTCGGTGTGTGAATGAGTGTATGAATGGGTGAATGAGAGGCAAACATTGTACAGCGCTTTGGATAAAGGCGCTATAGAAATGCAGTCCAGTTACCATTTACCCACACCCCGTTTCACCAGAAGAAAGCAGAAGGACCTGTTGTCACTACCAGATCCACATCCAGAAAACCCAGTTTCGACCACATATACACAAAGTAAGTACACTTGCGTGGAAAATCTGGACTAAGTCCCAGGGCGCTGTTGTGTGTGCGTGTTCACGTGTGTGCTACCCACTGCATTCTCATAGAGGATGCATGATAAATGAATTGCTGTCCTGTTCAGTCAGTATGCAGATGAGGGATGGCATTAGACAGTGATAAAATTATACATAGTTTTCAGAAGTAAGCGCACAATTTCAGTCAATGTCCCTTTTTGCAACACAATTGTTTTACATGATTCAAATAATAATAAAAATATAGCTTTTCGGAAAAAAAAAATAAAAATGCATTATCCATTTCAACTAGCTCTGTGCGGTAGCCAGTCAGAGAGGAGAGTACTGCTTGTGAAGTCAATGGCAGAGAATAGCAGAACCAAAACTAAAAATGTTGTCCGATGCAATACAGGTGAGGCGGCGTTGGACCTGCGTGGGGGCCCATCTTGCATGTGGGAACACCTCAGGAGAAAACAACCCGGTGTGAGCGGAATGGGCTGTGTTACATGAGTTACCATTAGCAAACTGCCTTGGTAAATGGAATGCATTTCTAGTCTGGGGCAACTCAAAGCCCTTTGCAATGTTTTGCCTCACATTCACCCATTCATACATACATTCACACACTGACAGCCCAGGTAACCATGCAAGGAGCAATTTGGGGTTAGGGTCTTGCTCAGGGACCTTCGACATGGGCGTGCGGGGGATTGGACCGGCAACCCTTCAATTACTAGGCGAACATCCTTACCCCATAAGCCATGCAGCCTTTGCTTCCTATTGTCTAAGCAGTCAGCTGAATAAGATGATTTCAGTTAAAGACAGCTCTTTGCATGTTAGATAGCGAGGCTAGTATTAGCATTAGCATTAACAGGACGACATTGATGCAAAAGAAGTAAACAAGTGAATCTGTGGAACCATTTATGAAAAAAAACCCGAGAGAGTCTGTACTATCTGTCCACATGCTGTCTCCTACAATAAATCACTCAATTGGAGTTATCTTAATAGTCAGCATAATTAAGACGTCTACTAATTGAGACATCCCAGACTATTATGTTGTTTCTTTTTACTTCAATACAAACAGAATAACAAGAGCCTCCTTTAGTCAGTGGAAAGATTATGAGCGACGCTTCCTCACACGATCATGAGCGGCTCCTCTCAGCTGCAGGAAACATCTGCCTCACTCGAATGCTGGACTTGTCAGAAAATTCTTGAGTCCACAGTATTACCCGCACACCGTAACTGGAATCACTGTCGCTCGCTGTTCTTTTACAGAGCCGTCGGTTGTTTTTTTGTCCTTTTAAATGAAGCTCATGGATTTTGCTATATTTTGTTAGAGTTGCCCAGAATTAGTTTTTTTATGCTGAAAAACTTGTGAAAACCGTTTTTTGTGTTTTTTAAGTCTATAATGCAGCTGGTTAGATTTTTAAGTTTAAATGTCATTAAAATGTAGTGTAATGACTTTTAATTACTTACTGGAAGGTTTTCACCAAATTTTCTGGCCTTTTTTGTTAACTAGCACGGCATAACTGAGACAAGGCAAAATTTGATCGATCGGCCATATATATATATAAATGACAACCAAGTTGAATTTAAAAAACAATATAAGTAAACAGTATTTTATTATCTTACTTATTCAGTGCCACGTCTTTGAAACATGTAGAGTAAAGTCTGTTAAATTTGTGGGGTTTCTTTTTCCTTTAAATAAATTTACTGTAACATGCATCAATTGTACTGAATATGCCTTCTGAAAAATTTCCCTTTTATTTCCTGCCTATTTCCCTACATTTGCTGTTCTTTCATGTAAACTTTGCAAACCAGTACAAAGTGTTTGGTTAAGGCCGCATCATTTACCAGGAGATGTTATTTCAGCAATTGCTTTGGACCAGAAAGAAGACTTCAAAGTGAATTTCCCAAGAAACCTTACTCCGGTAACAGACAGGTGCTTGTCCAGGATAAGTAAACGTGTGGTGTTGAATCAGTCCATCTATAAAAACGGGTTTCTTCTCTTCACAATACTTCTGATACGTCAGTTACATTTATATACACTTATATATCAGTAGACTAAACTAACTAACAACTGAGTAGCTGAGCTCCGTGTGTGTGTGGAGTGGTGAAACCCCTAATAGAATGTTAACATGGCAATATTATATTTTGATACCCATTGTTCATGTTGTCATTTTGACAAATAACCTGGATTATATTAGATGATTTGCTACCTCAGCGGTCTTTTAATAGTTACTTTTTTCCACGTAAGTAGTCTTTTAGTGAGTATTTTACTTCTACGTAATTCATTGTTGTTTGAAAGTAACAATATTTCGATTGCAATACAGCATTTGGTCACTCTACCCCACTCTGGGTCAGATGGAATTTACCTGGAAGATATCCTGTAACTGTTCGTTATCCCTCGCCGATGGATACAATTTTTCCTCCTCACTCCACATTGTCCAAGGACCCTGAGTCAGTCGCAGATGTTTTAGGATACTACCCAGGATGCATCAGTCATGCAGAAGAAGACTTTGATCCCAGCCATCTCCTCAGCCTGTAAATGGTTCCATATGTGTATGACTGGGCTGATGGCCTTACTTGTAATGCCTTTATGGCATGATGCTGTATCGAGGCACCATAAACTGACGATAGGCCACTGACAGCGTGCTAAATAGACATTATTGTTATAACGCAGGTGTGTTCCTGCTTGGGGTGAATTACAGGAACGCTCTGTCATTTTTCTAGGTTTTAGATCCGTCTCATAAAATTGCAGCTGCATCATTGGATGTTGTATATAGATTTCTCCTACCTTTACAGCTTTGTTCTCATCTCTGTGTGGTTATAAACTTACACAGGGGACTTTTCTCTCAGCCAACATTGTAAATCTACAACTCGTACATGTCAACGGCTTTTCCCAGTACAGAACCTCAAGAGAAGCGTCTCCTATCTTTATGTCTAGGTTATCTGTGCAGCCTGATATCACATTCAATGTCTCAAAGGACTGTATAAGCCCACATAATAACGATTCCAGGCCTAGCCCAGAACTCTCCATGGAGACGAGGAAAAAATCCCCAAAGAACCCGACGGGAAAAAAAAGGAAAAAAATTGGTAGCGGCTATTCAAAGAGAAGTTTCCTGTTCTTGCACAGCCTGATGTGCCATAGGAACTGCATGTGTGATAAATTAATTATATAAAATCAATACATTTTATAAAATCATCCTAAAATAATCATATAAAAATCAAATAACAATTCAGGAAAACAACACTTTAGACGTGGTCCCATAAGTGTAGTAAAGGTCTTGACATGAGTCCTGATCTGGAATTTCAATCCAGAGAGGGGAGGGAGTGAACAGTAACATGTATTTGAGATATGGTGGGATGAAATCCTGTTGGCCTCGGGGCCGCCGCATGCAAGGGCCATCTTAGGTGGAGCAGGTTGGATTTCTGCAGGTCAACACAAGGTCAAGTGTGTGACCATGTCTGCGAGTTGGATCGTGCAGGAATTGTGGGAAAGCTACTGTCTGTTTTTTTCCAATATTAATATTAAAGTCTCTTAAACCTCTGATATTGTCAGCATGGGTTTTGTCCCATTTCCAAAGTTATGCAGTTTAGGTGAATTAGAATCTAAAGTGCTCATAGGTATGAATGGGTGTGATTGAGTCTGTCTGCCCCTTTCATGCAATGACCACTGGGATAGGTTTTATCTCCATCGTGACTCTTTTAGGGGTCTCGGAGGAGAAAGAACCTTGGCCTCACTGCGACTCCTTGGGACCAAAACAACTCTCCACTGGAGGGACGACAGGCTAGCCAGTGCTACATTCTTAGCTTCTCTGCTTGGGACTCCACTGCAGTGAACGGCTGGTTAACATTGCTGCACTGTATTTCATCAAGCAGACTGATTTGTATCTTGAACCAAACAAACAACAAACAACAGGAGCAGGAATTTTCTGAAGGACAAGTGAAGCAGTTCCAAAAAAGACAGTCCAAAGAAGTCTTGACACACTGCTCCCTGCTGTTATTCGCTAGATGAACAAGTGCATTTATCACAATGAAAACAAAAGCCCAAACAGTGTACTGTACACTCATTGTTGCAGAGCGCTGGTCCCGGATCAGAGATCAGAGAGGAGTAAGAGGCCCCTATCCCTCTTCCAGGCATTTCCTTTTGTCCCCTTCTAGCTGGGCACTCCCTGCAGACAGGAAATTCTTCTGGAGCTGCTCTAAACCGCGGCCTCCCTTTTCCCGGTTTTAGCGAGAAATCTTGGTAGGAGGGTACAGCCTGTCCAACCTTTGACCTGCATGTAAACAAACAATTCGCCTGTTCTAGAGATCGTCTCAGCTCGCTCAGGCATCCAGCTGCTCCTAGCTGGGGTTTGACACACACCGCGGTGTTGTGTGCATTTTTCGGTCATTATAAAGCAACTCTATCTGCACAAACTCAAAAATAAGTTCGAAACACCATCATGGGACTCTCTTCACACCACATTAGAAGTACACTGTGTTTCCTTGGATACGAGCCACCCACACTTGAATGAATGTGCAGAAAATCCCACATTCGTATTATTCCACTGGGACAAACAGCTGTGACCTGTGAGTCTCGTTCACACAGGCAGTCAAAGGAACAACTTATTCTGCATGTCAGCAAGCCCACGACTAAAAATACTGAAAACGGCAAAAGCTGATACCCCTTTCCAGTAAATCTAATCGCTGTGGTATCCAGACAACAGCGTCTTCCTCTCGACCTAATTCTATTCTGGTGAAAGCACTTTCATGTACAGATTATGGTTAGGTAATAAGTATGAGCCACATCAGGCCAAATAGCCTTCCCTGTTTATTGCCTTATCCTTCCCTAGGTCAATAAAACTGAACACACTTGGGATTTTAATGGGTGATAAGGTGTAATTTAGTTAACACTGGTATCTAGGTCACTATGTCATTTACAAACAGGACCTACTAAAGGTTTATGAGAAAGCATTGTTACATTTTTGGGAAGGCAAAGGTGTTGGTACAAGGAACAACTAGCATGAGCCAAAATACATCTGGACTTGGGCCAAAAAATATGAGATGACAAATATCATGCACAAACAATGGTAGGTCAGGTGGAATTACGAAAATAACCATTCACTTAATCAAAATACAGTAATCAAATACTTCAAAAATGTTCTTAACTGTTAACTGTTTGGACCAAATATTCCCACTAAGAGCTAACAAACCGATAACTGCCGATTTCTTGGAAATACTTAACATGCACTCCATCAGTTAAAAAGTAAGAAAGAAAGTATTCAGGACATGTTTTTTGTTCTCCTGTTTAAGTTTTTATTGCATTTTTGCTTATGACACTAATGTAGTAGTAAGATGTATGTATTGTGAGTGCTTGTGAGCCTACACATCTGGCATACACACACACACACACACACACACACACGCTCAAAGAGCAAGACATAGAGAGACGGAGGGGGATAGATAGAGGTAGAGAGTTTGTTGTTGCTGCTTCTTGATTCCCCTTCTCAGAAATTCTGCCTTCAGGGTGAATTTATTGTCCCTCGGTACTAAAGAAGATTCCTGGAGTGCTCTGGAGAGGATTTATCTTTCCTGTAAATCAACAAAGCAGTACCTGCTGTTTCTATCGGCCTAAAACGCTGCACTGAACCCCATAGGATTTACAAGTGTAGCATTGCTGCGTGTGTCATGCTTTGTAAAAATGCTGAGCGCTCCGTCCGTGTGATGTGGTTGTTTTATATTTATGTGAACATCACAGCAGTGTTACAGGAGATCTGATAGGAAATGAATGAGTGACAGCTTATAAAACATAGCAATTATATTCAGTGCTGGAAAGTCAGATCTCTTAAAGCAAACTTTGATTTTGTTTGCATGAAATGGATATCAGATGTTTGTATGTGTATGCGTGTGTGTGTGTGTAAGCCTCCCTGCATAACATTCTTTGTCCAAACTGCTGTGAACGTGGGAAGGTAGACACGCTGTGTTACCCACAGAGGGCCTTCTTTGTCATGCCAGCTGAGGTCAGGCCCGGGCATCGTGGGGTGTGCCCTTCTCCCGCCGTGGTGGGCTGAGAGGCAGGGGGAGGCCTCCAGCACTTCTGGGAAACGGTCTGGCCCAAATTGGAGCCTGACTAGTCTCACATGTCTCCACTTACAGGAGGAGACGGAGGATCCCGCTGCTGGGCCTATGAGAGCTGCTGTAGACCCAGGCTTCTCCGCTGCACCAGCATAACCACAGCGCAGGCACATCACCAAGCACGCTCGACATGACAGCATGACTGAACAGTGTGGTCTGGTGCATTTCAGGTTAGGTTTTGACTTTTTCCCCATCTCTCTTTTTACCATTGATAAGTACTTATCATACACTTCCTTCCAGGAATTTCCTTTTACTTTGTGCTCTCTTCTCCGATTGTTCACGTTACTTGATGATTAATGAAACATTTCTCCCTTCCCGGAAAAGCTCACAAATAAACAATTGTATCATACTTGCATGCACTGTTTGCGTGTGTGCATATCCACAGTGCAAAACGAAATACGATAAGTGCATATCAGAGTAGAAGGTAAAAAAACCAAAAACAATTTCCTTGCAGCTTCACCGCCACACGTTCTCCTTTTATACTTTTTTTCTTGCCATGGCAACATGCCTCTCATTTCCCATCAGTCATGGTCATCTCCTCAGCCTGCCATCTAATCCTCAAAAACATCATTATCATCTTGTTTTATGCCAGCAGTAAAGAAAAAGCAGTATTGTGACCTCAGTTGTGTAAAGTTAAGTGTGGGTGATTCCTGATCCACTCTTTCCTCAGAAGCCCCAGAATAACTATGCAGTGCAGAAGGAAATATTGCACTTCTATAAACCAAAGGCATCCACAGATACATTGGCTCCGACGTCAAGTTTGGAAATTGGGTGATATAATTTCATTTTTGATGGAAAACAGAATAGTCCTTGCTTGAAATGGACAGATTATTGCTCAATCATTCACGTGGCAACTTAAGTTGTCCATAAACTTCACCACTCTATAAATCTAACAGTCAGAACTGTAACATTCCTCTTTACACACCCTCCTCAGTGCTTTCACAATAGCAGATTTGAGCAGCCAATTTGACTGAATATAAAAGAAATACTCTCATAAACGCATGTGTAATAACACGTACAAGTTAAAGTAGCTGTAGCAGAAAAGGACGCCCAGCCATCAATAATGCCACAGGGTCAAAACAAAGGCTGCTTTTGTGTTTCTAAAAGTGCCATTTATTCATTTCGACAGTTAAGCAGGGAGGACAATAGGGGCATGCAAACAGTTCCACAAGGTTTTTTTCATGAAGTCACCCCATCCATAAAATCTAAGTACGGCTCTGTCACAGTGCTCAGCGTTGAGGATGTATCACCTGTTTTAAGCAGAGACAAATGTGTTGAAACGTTGAATGTAGTGGAAATTCAAGGATTGTGTGGTTTACCGGTGGATTTTTATTTTGCACTGCTTGACTACAAACATGTCCCCCATCACAGTATCACAGCATTTATTCTCTGCCATTTCCTGTGTGCCCGTTCCATTGAGAAAAAGTCATTTCTATTGATTGCTCTTCCAGGCATCATTTAATATGATACATATTCACTTGTAAATATCGACCTTTCCCAGCTTGCCGGTCCGTTGTGCCATAAATACTTTAAAAACAAGCTTGTGAAAAGATATGCAATGTTATAAAGCTGTAAATAAAGGCTGTATTTAAACAGTATCAGTTTTTTTTGTAAAAAGCAATGCATACTTTGGAAGTTGCAAATTCTGCACTCCTAGAAAGATGCTCTCACGTAGAGGAAACATTCAGGGTTATATAACAGAATGTAGTAATGTGTAATTATTAGACAACACCCAGCTATACTTAAACAACAACACCAGAATACACATTAAAATTCCTTGTATACTGCAGTACAATAGTGTATACTGCAGTACAGTAGTGTAGTGTCATGGCAAGACTCAATCGCTCTTGTCCAACACTGCCACCTGCTGGTGTATTGTTTACCTACGACTAGTTTATGCTTGCACAGATAGAAAATTAGTTCTGAATGATAACCAACACACCGTGCGTCAAATTCTCTCTTTATTTCAACTTGATTACATGGCAATAGAAAACTCGGAAATGGAAAGCTCAAATCAAACATTATGGAACAGAAAAATAAACAAAATGGCACAAGTGGAAGAAGTCAGAAATGACTTAAAATGAAGACAAATACCCTCTATACATATAAGTATGTACACGTTTGATAAATAAACCAATACTGTCTCAAATAATGATTGTTTTGCATTTTCATTATGACTACGATTAGTGCACGGAGGAAAGCAGAAAGTAAAGAGAAACAAGCAGGATAGGAAAATAACGAACAGCAGGCACGGGTGACAGGAGGAAACTGTTGACAGAGTAGAAAAAAAAATTCTTGATGCTCAAATGTTGCTGCACTTATTGTACCTCAGTACAGCTATGCTTTTACAAAACAACTTTATATTTGACAACGCTTTTAACGTGTCACACACTGCTTTGTACCCTCAGCAAGACGATTCAGCCATCCGGTCCTTGAGCTTTGGTTCACCACAGTACATTCCTGATACAGTAAGTAGGTTATTATTGTTTCACATCACACTCTGGGTCCTGAGATATGGACAACCCGTCCTTTTCCAGGGGTCAGCACACTACATTAGTGATTTATCGCTGCTGCTTTAAAGCTTGAACAACAATAAGTTATTTGTCGTATACATACGAACCTGAAGCACATGGGAAAAAACTTAATAGCCATGTCAAAGTACAGTATAATGCAATGCTTTATGAGGTTGGGCTGAAAGCTGGAAATGAAATGTGATTTGTTTTTCCATTCAATAGGTCACGCGTTACAAAGAAAAAGGTAACACAAAAAACACAGCTTGAAAAAATTTGAATCCGTGAATTTCTCTAGCTAACCAGCAGCTTTTTCCATCACATTTCATCTGGGGTTCAAGAGAAACTGCAGTATAAATGAACCTTTCTGACAAATTGACCTAATGCGGGAAAGGGAATGAAACATTTAAGAAAAACAGAGCATAGAACAACAGGGGCCAATAGTTCTGTCTTCCCTAAATTCTAAGGCCCTCGAGACCTATGGTGACAGATCCTTCAAAAGACAATAATCCAAAGAATGCGTCGCCACAAACGTCAGGAAATGAAGAGTGAGAACCACATTCAAAACCGAAACCCTGTCTAGACAACCAGAGACCCACAACTGCAGCAGCAGCTTGACCCGAACTGCAGTTTAAGTCATAAATTGCAATTATGTTAGGGACACAGATGAGGCTTTCATTCTCTACATGGTTGTCCACACCTTTCTCCACATGGAAAGTGCCAGAACATTGTAACTATCTCCTGAGTGGCAACTTTTTTGACAAAAAAAGTTTGAGTTTTCTTCTATAAAATCACAAAGAGTAGGCAAATTCTACCTGCCCCCAGCCCCACGGGACATCTTTTACAAAGGCAAACAAACACAAAGACAGGAATCTACAGTAAAAGCTGTAAAAATAGACACATATTGCCCAGACATACTAAAGCACAGCTGAAAAGGGTTTTCTTCCAGAAAGCACTGAATATTTTGGTTGGAGCGCCACACTTGGTCAGACCTGCTGAGTTTCAATGATGTGTGCGAGGGAGACTGCATGAGAGCTTGTTATGTACATGTGTAATGTATCTGGGACTTGTGTTTGGTATAGCATGGAGACAGGTTTCTCTTTGAAAGGGTTTTCGCTGCAGTTCACAGGAAGATTTCTTTTCACACAGAGTGTACTAGAAAGCTGACAGAGAGAGAAACATTCAGGAGTTTAGAGGAGGCTTGGGCCCTGACTCTTATTCAAAAACCCCAGCATGCTTCCTGTTTTGCGGCTCTCAGAGTCCCAAAGCTAGACTAAGTTGAATCCTAGAGAAATTCCCTGGCAAGGCCTGATGCAGACCCCGGCCATGTCCTCGAATCTTGCCAACACAGGGCAGACACCTGGACCACCTGCTCCCTCAAGTGCTATATTGTGAGCACTGAGCAGCTCTAGTGCCTCTTCATGGACGACACCTTCTTCTTTCTGGCCGCCAGCATCTCATAGAAGGGGTCTCTGCTGATGGCAGATCTGTGGAAGCAGCAGCAGCAAGTGTGTCAGCCAAAAAAAAACATATCAGCATGATTGCATCAAAAACATTTCTGTACAAAAATAACTTTCAGCAATAATGTAGAAAGAACATTTACTTGATGCTGTTCATCCATTCGTCTTTTTCCTCAGTGGTGGGGGCAGAGATACGGTAGAAGGTGTGGTTGCCCTCTACAACACGTCCGTCTGCCTCCGTTTTGCATGCCTTTATCACCTGGTCCTTGTTGTCAGGAATAAAAAGCTCAAAGCAGTTCTAGAGATAGGGACAAAAAAAATGATAAGAAATCTTCAAAGAACCTTTGAAGCACTAGATCAATCTCAAATATAATAAAATAAATGAGAGGTTAACACAATTGTGACGTGACAGTGTGCTATCACAATGAGCCAGCAGATGGTGCTGCAGTACTTACAGGCTTCTTATCCTCCACCTCCCTGATGCTCAGGTTCTCCAGTGGGATGATTCCTCTAGGTTCTTTATCCTGTGCAAGATGAAACTTGATATGAAAGAGCACCGTGCAAACATTCTTCACAGAGAAAGACACAGAGCTGTACTCACTGTGGTGTACTCAAAGTAGTAGAGACAGTTGTCTGTTAGGATAAACCACCTTCTCTTCCAAGTTTTTACACGCCCCCCTGTGGAGCAAACATCCAAGGTCAGACGTGCTCGGAGAAAGAGCTAAGAGAGAGCGAGAGAGAGAGCGAGAGAGCGAGAGCGAGAGAGAGAGAGAGCGAGAGCGAGAGAGAGAGAGAGAGAGAGAGAGAACAGAGCACGATAGTGCGGAGGGTTGAGCAGCAGACAGGCGGACAGATGTACAGTATGTGCAGACAGACAGATGACGGCTCCAGAAGACTCCCTTTCCCAGCAAAACCCAGCATTTTCCCTGATCCACCTTTGCACCAGATTGTAACTCCCCATGCATCCCCATCACAAATGCAGAGCCTTAACCTATAATTTTTTGCTTAATTTGGAAATAAATGACAGTTGTGCAGAGTTGTGCTGAGTCAATGTCTGGATGCTAAAGGATAAATCTACACATCTACTTAAATGTCTGTGTGGGTCCAAGTGCTTTGTTCACGTGGTTCTGCACCTCCTTCCTTCTTTGCTGGCTCAGAGGAATAACTGTCTGGGAGGCTGGAATCAATACAGAACAACGTGCTTTGCTCTAAAGTGGGCTTAATGAACTACCCTCCAAATGAAGTTACTCCAGAACATTTATAGAGGTGGAGAGCAATCTAATGACTGCACAAGGGTCAAATGAAGAAAGTTAGGGGTGCCTAAAAGGCCTTTTCACGGCTCTGAGGGTGTCCCCCCTTGGGCGCGCCCAGTGGGAGCTCTCTGGTTAACTCTTTGCTCGTTGATCTGTGGCTGACCCCTCACCTCTGTCACCCATACTTCCTGTGAGGGGAAACCTGATCACAATAACAGATGGCTGCCTTACTCTGAGATGCCAATAAACATGCAGCAGCAGGACGTGCAGCAGCAGGAAGCCCGCTGCCTGCCGCTATCCTCCGCTTCTCTACAGGCATTTCAGAATGGAGTCTCCTGTTTCAGCTTTATTAATCACTTCTCAGTTATGTAGGAGCAGTGATCGATAAAAATCGGAGACGCTTTTACATTTTAATCATGTCAACCAACACATTGCGTGTGACAGACAGATATCTAGGGTTGGCTAGAGTCGGCTATGTCACCACCACCAATGTTAGTAAAAAGTAACCCAACTACCAGGATAGGAGAGGACAGCTAAGAAGTTTTGTGGATTTTGAAAATGTTAACATAAACAACACACTTGTATTGTCATATAGCAGCATCAGTACTGTATATGAGAGTCCATCATATGTTCACACATGAGATGATAGGTGAAACACTCCAATATCTCTTTGCTAATATCTACGGAAACCATCGACACACTTCACTTGACAGACGGAGCGCTGCAGCTCGTATCAACAACAATTCTTCACTGTAGAAGCAGACGAGCGAACACACAGACATGATGGCAGAGTCGCACAGCTAATGGCAGAGTGTTGATTGTGTTGGAGGCTGCAACTGGTTGACGGTCACGGCAGCTTCCAACACTCCCAGAAAGAGAGAGGACATCCGCCCATGCAATAATGTCCTGGGTGAGACAGGAGGTCCCAGGAGATTATTGCAGGGATGTGGACGGTGCTAGACTGGAGTGGAACTGAATGGAGGAAAATCGCCCATGCAACATAAACCTGTAGATTGCTGGACCAGTGGAGGTCAGAGGGGAATGGGACATCCTTTAAACCTGATCTATTTCTTGGTGGTCCCTCGTAACTTATTTATCTCACCACTAAACTCTAAACCTAATATATCCAACAGCAGTAGTGCAGGTTCCATTCTGACCTGTGCCCTTTACTACGTGTCATCTCCTTTCTCCTCCCTATCCTTATTTGTCTCTCTAATGTGCCTATCAAAATAAAACAAAAAAAGATCAATTCTACAACTATGCCATTACTTAATTAAGGTAAGGAATAACTCTTGTGGCATACTTCCCCCCCAACGGGCCCACAGCCAATCTACAGCAGTTTGTTTCAGTCCAGTCTAGCACCTCAACAGACCATAGGCATACCTTTTAGCCTTCAAATCATTTACAGCATGAGACAAAGACGGCAGTGCCATATTGGTGAAGGTGCAGTATGCCCCTTCCATAAAATCAGAGAGCAAATGACAACAGCTCCTTTTTACGAGCCATTTATAAAATAGGATCATGAAGAGTCTTTGTTATGCTCACTGTATGGAAACGGAGGTATAATGCAGCTTTCACAAACAGAGATCGGAGACATTGTCCATCATAGCAAACAGAGAGGAGGTCAAACAACTCAGTGGGGCGGTCACAAAGCAAAAAACTGGCATCAGCTTCCTGAGCTGAGCCCACGGAGTGGCAACTGCACCCCGTGACCGCACAGCAACCGCCCACAGAGACAAAAGAGCGGCATGTGGACGAACCACGAGCTCAATGAGAGACCAAACAGACAAACATTTAAAGTTTAGATGATACAAAGTCGATGGAGAGACAAATAATAAAAAATCTACAGAGAAAAAACCCCTGAAGAAATGTAAATACATGAGAAAGAAGCATGGCGGACCACCAAAAGCACCTGTGAGCTGAGAAATGGGCTAACGATGGGAAGAGCAGGTGTACATACCTCCTGAGGAAAGAAAGGGCCAAAATCATCGGAACAAACAAACAAACGGAGAGGAAAAGAAAACAAAATAATCAAATTAAACGATAAGGAATTACAGCACCACAGTCCTGCCAATCTGATTCCAAGGAGGCCTTAATGCACTGCATTCAAAACTTTGTGTATCTACATTTAAATATTTCTCCACAAGGGGGAGTTCTGCTCAATGGAGACAGTTGGTGTAAAGCACTACATTAAGTATCACCTCCACTTGGGTCCAATCTCGTTATAACCATACATTTACCTTCCACCTTGATTGTTGGACTCAAATCCAGGAGTCTTGAGAGAGATTAATTAAATAATCCTTTGACATACAGGAGTTGGTTGGTTGTACAGATTCACGGTGATTAGAACATCCAGTTTCCTTTATAAATGTGTCTTTTTGATCCATTCACTGTGAATCTGTACAACAAAGAGATATCTTAGTGGAAAAAGAGGATGGAGATTTGTGGGATCCACAGTTGTGCGTGTCTGTAGAGAGATCAAGGCCAGAAAATTTACCAAATGATGTACTGTGTGCATGTGTGCGTGGCGTCTGAATATGTCTTGTCTTGAATAATTGAAAAACCTTGGTAGGTAGGTCTGATCTCAAGGCCACATTAATTATACATTGAATTGGACAGGGACGTCTTCAGATGTCTCAAGGCGACTGGACAGACCAATTCACGCATGCTCGTGGGCACATTAACACACTTTCACACGTTCTATGCTCTACCTCCCACAGGATATTGACCTCAAGGGAGACGCTGGTTATCACTTTAATAAGACCGATATTCCACCATGACATAATCCATCATTTTGTGCTGCTATGACGACACAGCACATTGTACCTAAACACGAACGTTAGTGGGCCGTGTTGATGAAAGCCATGAATTCCACTGATGTATGTGCGTGTATTTGATATGACTTACCCAACTTAAGCAGCCAGCCCTCTCTGTCAGGGTTGAAGAAAGTGTGTGTGAGGTCATTGCCATCATCCTCGGGGATTTTGAAAGGCTCGTTCTTGATGCTGTCATACAGGTTCTACAATGAAGAGAGATGGACCATGAATATAGAGTGAGTCTGTGATTGGGGCCTATTTTAGGTAAGTGTGTAATGCTGACATTTTTCTTAATACTGAAAATGTAATTCAAATATTTACAGGTTTCTAAATGCAAAATAATACCATCTCATTCTGATTACTTTACTCTAAAGGATGTCCACACAATGTCTGTTATTTCTTCTGAAAAGGCACTTTTGGGGTTTTGATATACAAATCGTATATTGTACAACCCTACGCATTCAAAAAGGAAAGATAGCCACAGTAGCGCTACCACAGACCAGGAAGGAAAGTGAAGTGGTGCAAATTTAGAGGCCCCACCCACCCTGAGTAGGTCTTCGGGTAAGTCTCCCCCATCGTTGATGCCTCTGTTCATGGAGATGAATCGTTCCACAGTTGGCTTGTCCTTCACATTTGGATTGTGGAGGCTGGTGTTCAGCATGATGATGGCGAATGAAAGTATGTAACAAGTGTCTGTAACACAAACAGATGCACCAAGTGATCAAATGCTTAACTATTAATCCTATTTCAAAGATCAAAGCATAGCAGTCAAAACATCCAGTGTTATGGGAGCAGAAAATAACATAGTTGCCAGATAGGAAGACAAGCAGAGTGAAATGGAGTTTACCGTGAAAATCATGCTTATGTTAAATTCCATGTTTAAAAATGAATGTAAATTAGCTGAGCTGAAAGGACATCAGACTGGAGACCACAGTCAAACAGAGAGGAGTAGATGCTTCGTTAGCAGAGTAAGTGGGTGGGAGTGAAAGGCTGTGCGTAGGCAGCAAAATATGCATGTGTAGTCACGAATGTACACAACCCTAAGTGTGTATGTTAAAAGGCAATGTAGTAAATACGCGGCTGACACAGCAGCACTTTATCTGGCCTGTTAGGCTGCTGAGAAATCCCATGCATTATTCACATCCATCTGCAGCCATGTCAGAGGCAGACGTCTGCCGGGGGCATAATTTCCCCGTTGAAAAGTCAGACACACATCTATAATGTGCTTCACCTCACAGACTGGGAGTCTATTAAATGAAGCAGCTGAGATAGAGAGCTACTTTGATGCGCACTTCATCATTACTATTGTCAATGTGCAAAAAGGAAAGACACTGAAAAGAATAATGTGGCAGATGCCATGTTTCAAATAAACAAACTTATAATCTCTGTATAAATGTAAAACTAATCTACAGATATTGATACATAAACTACCAAATATGTATATATAAATACTGCCCTATTGAGGCAAACAGTGGTAACTACAGCGTGCAGTTTAAAGGTCAAATGTGCATTTAATTTCCATCCCTACATCATTCAAACAAGCAGTACAATTAAATATCCTTGCCAGCATCATTGCTCTACCTGTAGATTGGAAAACACCAGGGTTGCACTGGCAGTAGCGCTGAGCAAAGGCCTCCATCATGCGATCGATTTTCTGAGCTTCTCCTGGAAGACGAAAACTCCACAGGAACTGTCTGTTGAGAGCAAAAGATGAGCAGAATGAACCACAGACTAATTGCATAACAGAAAGCCAGAGAGTTTCGTAACAGGAAGTCTGACGATGCAGATGTCTGAGGGAATGCTGTCTCACCTTAGGGCCTGAACCAGGTTGAGGTCTGTGAATTCGTGAAGCTCCACAAAGGCATGGAGAACTTGAATATTGAAGTCATCTCTGTACCAGACATAGGAGACAATTCAGCATTGCCAAGGCAAATCCAATAAAACAGTAAGGCATTTCAGATGCATGTAGGCATGTAGGTAATTTGATGTTGATTCTGTTTTTTCGTTTTGCTGCTGTGACAAAAGAATTTCCCCTTGAGGATGAATAAAGTACCTACCTACCTACCTACCTACCTACCTACCTACCTACCTACCTATCTATCTATCTATCTATCTATCTATAAGGTAAAGATCAAAGCTTCAGTTGAAACAGAGACACTGAAAAGATGCGGGCCTGCTAATGATGTGAAGATGACGGGGACATGCTGTCCTCAATCAAAACAAGTTGACAAACAAAGACCATCCTCCCATTTATCGTCTGATCTTGATCATGACATCATTCCTGACCTTCTTGCCCTTGAGAGTAAATGATATGTCCTCTGGGGTTGTGGCAAGGCTCGAAGGGGCTCTCACTGACAGGTTCATATCCAGTCACAACCACTCCCAGTGGAGCAAGTGACCAATCGCATCTCAGAGCTACCATGCTGCTCCAACCCCTCCTTACACAATCAAACAGAGAGCATGGAAAAGTCCATCAAAGCCATGCGCTCCATCTCCTGGTGTGACCTTGCACACCACACCCTGAATGTAACACGGCCTGCCTTATATTCCCTGGACAGTGGGCATTGTACATCAGGACCATTACTGCTTCCTGTATTATATAATCCATCTAACAAGGACCATGTCTACTCTCAACTCACATCTTTAATTGCCTCCTAAGTCCGAAAGGTTTCATAATTGTGAGTTTCCTGATCACATTACTCATCAGGAAAAAATGAAGGACAGATGGAGAATTGACTAACGGACATCATCTTGAGGAGCAGTCTTAACATGAGATAATAAACTGTTTTGGAAAGGATCAAGAGGACCAAGAGGAAGTAGAGCAATACAGAAACTATGCAATCTGGAGGAGGGTCGTTGCTATTCGAAGCACTCATCAGCCACATGGTTGGACACTGTTCAGCCACACAAAACAGAGGCAATAGCTATGGAGAGGAAGAAAAAGGAAGATGGAGACAGAGAATAAACTGCATCAATCATCATCCTCACCTCTCTCCAAGGTAATCTCCGATGGCAGTCTTGTTCAGGCCCTCCCCTTTATAGAGGAATTGAGCAATGTCGTCACTGGTATTCTTCAGCAAGTCATTCTCAATGAGGAACTGGATCCCCTGCGAAAGGCAGAACACCCCAAGTTACATCCTCCATGTAAGAAACGATGAGATAAACCATTTTCCTAGAGAAAAAAAAAAGACAGTGACTTTTACCTTCTTAGGGTCCATGTTGAATTTCTTCCGGCCAATGGCCACCTGTTTGTTCCTCTGCATATTTTTCCTGTAACATCAGAATGTAAACTATAATTTCTGAGTAACACAATAAACAGCCTAAATTGGTGGAAATTGACTTGAACCATATTATTGTTTACCAGTTCTCTGATTTACCTTCAGGTATGAATTTGGAACATGATACGGATCAGTCCAAATCTTGGTTGTTCAACAAGGCCTAAAATAAATTTCCGATTAAAATGTGTCCCTTGTGTGTGCTAGCAGGACCTTTTTCTTCCCAAGATGATGAAGCGTTGATAAAGAGTTTAACATCATGCATATGGCAAAGCCTCATTTCTCAGGCCTTGAGTTATTTGGGGGTCAAAGTGCACTTTAAGACTCTACCATCACCATGGTTACATTACCATTCCCAGCCAGTTAGAGGTCACCACTTATTCCCTTCAATTCAAACTAACCAGCGTTCCTTTGGCTTTGGTCTGCCAAACTCTGTCACTAAGCTAAACAGATGCTCTTCAAACGCCTACACAGCTGAGAGCAGTAGAGTAGACTCACATTTACTGTCTTCAGCAAATGGATCATTGTATACTATGATCAAAGGAAGCATGTATGCCTTAATGGGTTTTAGGTCCAAGTGAGAGTGCTTTTGGAAAACTCTGTAGGTGATGGGATTCCTATTAACTTTAGTAGACCAAACCCAAGCACTACAAACCCCTCCCTCCCCTGGGACATTCTATTGTCTGTTTCTGCCAATACACTCACTGCATTATTCAATGAGGCTTCCCATCATGGGGGTGTGACTGATAAAACATTTAAACCGCCCTAAAAGCATAGCCAATTTGGGGAAGCAGCATAACGGTACGGCCTACTTGGCCATTTAACATTAATTATTGACTGTGTCATTTGCTAAGTTAATAAGAAGGCAAACAACAAGCCAATTATAACGCAGAGTAGCGACAGAGGGGGGTGTACAGGAGGTCAATGGATGTTCCTCTTTCTTACCTCTCCTCAGTGGAACCCAGGTTCTCAATCTCACAAGTCACATCTGCTATCTCATCCTTCAGCCGCTGGAAACAAAAGAGAAAGAGTGAATTCATCATCTGTCCAATAACTTGCCTGAGGTCAGAGGGTGTGTAAGGCTGTGACAAAGACAAACATCATGCAAAGCATCTGTATAAAACTCATAATGGTTTTATTGAGCAATCCAAAGGGAGAGACTATGGTCTCTGAGCAATGCCTGTCTGTAAGCCAGGTGGGTCCCAGCACTAACTCACTCAGGGCTTTCACACCAACGTCACAGGGAATTCATTTGTCTGGCTGGTGATTGTGGCACAGTGGTACAATCAAAAGGACTTCAGAAACATCACACTATGTATTAATACATGTGTGTCTGTGTGTGTGTGCGTGTGTGCGTGAGTGTGTATTGGGCTTCTTCATGCTTCTTAAATTAACCTCTCACGAATTTGATTAGAGGGAGAACATTCTGGGATGACCTCAATAGAGGCGGGGCCAGAAAGCATAAGAGTGGATTATACATTGTGTGGCCTTTTAGTGATATAAATGCCAGTACTGGCAAATAAAGTCGATCAGGCCAGATCCAATGGGGCCAGACTGGCTCTGCTAAGGTTTGATGGACGGTTTGCCAGGAGAACATCAGTTTGAAAAAAGAGCAGACGTTAGAGAGGTTCTGTAAACAGGGCTGCCTGGGTTAGTATCGATCACAGAAGATTTTGAAGCTTCAAGTGAAGGGGATGCGAGTACAGAAATTTGCCATTCATCCAAATTGTTGGCATTGCATTTCTGCTGCATAATGCCGATCCACCATAGGCCGAACCCCAAAAGGAACATCTGTTTTTAAGAGCTACACAATCACAACACATTCCTCACATGCCTACCTCCACAAACAAAGGCTGTCCACATACATGGAAGAGAGTGGTTGTGGTGGGGGGCCTTAACACTTTGGACCAGCCAGGGTTAGAGGGGGAGTCAAAGAGGATGACCAGGGGCACAGAGTAGCTGACAGGGGTAATGGTCAGGGAGGGGACACTAACAGTGGTGGCCGAGGCTAATAAAAGAGAGGGTGTCAGATCACGCCTCCAATGTTTGTCTGTCAGGACCAGTGGAAATTGTATGAGCCCACAGGAACATCTGGAAGTCAATTAACAGACAGCCTGCCCCTCCATGTGTCATTTGGTTATGGAGTTGTCAACTGAGCTCCAGGTTCAAGATAAAGGCCAAACATTTAATCTCGTAACCGAATGGATTCATGGGGAATATTGAGGGATATTAAGAAATTCCTCATAACGTACACACTGTTTTCTGCGCAAAATATTATGTTTCTGTTGTTAATGCTGCATCCTATAATCACAAGTTTAAGAGAGATAACAACAAGTGTTGATATTCAAACAGTGCGTCTACAATGCACAAATAGCCAAACAAAAGCTAAATAACTTACGAAGGAAATAAGCACGAGGTGGGAAATGCTTCACATTCCACTGGAATAAAGTGTTTAAAGGACACTTGAGAAAAGAAGATTTGGGGCAGAAGTAGCAAATGCAGGCATGAGGTAAATGTTTAAACAAAGAGCAGCTGAAGGCAGTAGTAATGAGCCAAGTTCAGTAGTTGGACCTGGTTGGTAAAAAGTTGAATGGCCTGGCACTGGTCCAAATGTCTCTGTCTCTTGTTTCACAGTACGCGCACACACACTTACTCTGATGAAACGTAATCTTTGGAATATCTTAGGTTTTAGGGATTTTTTGACGAGCACTTCATAACTGAATGCAACGAGGACATTTTCATTTCCGACCGGTTCTTGTGTATGCAGTGTATGAGTCACAAAGTCACAGGGACACAAATGCATTCACACACAATTTCTATATTACCTGAATGTCCTCCAGCAGCTCTTGCTTGCGCCGGCGGATATTCTCCAGCTCCTTCTGTTCCTCTGGGGTGAGGTCGTCCGGCACTGGGGACAAATAACAGAAGAGAGAGGATGAAGAGTTTGGTCAGAGGTTCCCAAAGTATAATTGACCTTTACCCCTTACAAGGCACATTCATTCTTTAAGGTGCATCCCTGAGGACACCTCAGAGCGCAGGAACAAAACTCAATTATTTACCTTGACATCACAAGATGAAGAGAGGAGCGGAGAGGGATTCCTTTCTTACAAACTTTATCAGTATGAAAAACATGAAGGTAGCATCACGGCTTAACAAAGTCAAGAGCATCTTGGTGAGCTTTAAAGAGATTTTACTTTGACGTTAAATCTCTCCAACTAAACACAACTCAGATCCTGAGCATCAGTGCCTGAGCAGCATAAATGTGACAGGTCTCAAAGCACTGCTCCCTCTCTCTTCATAGGCTGTTATAATTATCATTGTCTGTGCCAAGGACTGAGGGGTGAGCAATATGTCCTGATTGATGGATGCGGCATTTGTGAGTTTGTGTGTGTGCCTGTGCACTCGTGTGGCAGAAAGTCAAACAAATACAGCCTGCACCACCAGGATAATGACTTGACACCATTATCAGCAGTCTGATATGAGCACTCCCGAGCACAATCTCGGTTTCATTAAAATACTGTTCATTTCAGAAGATTTTTTTTCCTTATCTGCAGTTGAATTTATCAGCCAGCATTTTCAAACCAGGTATCAGTGGTGTCAGAGATACATGGTTAGTAAGTATGGGGCATTCAAGGATCCACTGGCTGGAAGAAAGAAATGCTTTACCAAACATGTTTCCAAAATTTAATGTAAAAAAAAAAATGCCTGCATGATTTCATAATTGCATCAGTCAGTAGGGGTACCAAGAAAGCTGCAAAACTGCACCATTATTAAGCATCTTAGTTACGGTATAATAAATAAACTCCACTCAAGAAAACACATTACATGGGGGTACTGTGACAACATAAACTGGCATCAGCTGATCTAAAATTTCAACATTGAGGATACTTATTTAGCGATCTTGAGCTTTGCCATGTTAGATTACACTACACAGCCGACAATTACTTCCAAAATGACTTCCATAACTGCAATAACAACTGTATATATCTCTGTTAACTCCTCATACCACTGTAAATAATGTATATATTTTGAGTATGTATAGCTCTGTTTTGCTAGTCCTGTCTTGCGTTTTGTATTCATACGGTGTGGATTATTGTGTGAAAAGCACAAAAAAAGAGACACTGATAAATGGAATCAAATTCCTTGTATGTGTGACCAAACTTAGCCAATACACAAATGATTCTGAGAATAAACCCTCCAGTCTATATACCTGCAGATCTCCATTATTATGTGTGTGCGCTTTAGCATTTGCAGTAGAGCCAGTAACCTATAACTTATGATACACTCACACAGCAAACAGGATGCTGCATCACAAGATTAGAACTCTTAAATGTTTATGGCCTTTGTGGGAATCAAAGCCAGTGAACATGACAGTGTTAGTGCTATGAGTTAGTCGACGAGCTGTAAAAGCCACAGCACCTGTATTGCTGGAAACTCTTCCTTTTGTCTTTTAGTGATTCTTTCCTTGATTCCCCTGTGGCAAAACACAGGGTACCTCCGCTGACCCCTCCTGTCCCCATTATTTTAACCACTGAGTTCAAAGGTCAGAGTGGGTCGAGGCTAGGTCTGACACGGCGGATCTCTGCAAATTTTAACAAGCTGGTTACAGAGTGATGGAAGCTAAGGGCAGAGGGGGACTGAAACCCATCTACACAAAAGCTTTTATTATTCATTCTAAAACCATTGATGACCAAGATTTTTTGGTCTTTGATCTTTGTCTTCCACTGGCAGAAAAATGAACTATGTTCCTCAAGCAATATCAATACAACACAATACTAATAAAACACAGAGCGGTAAAAGGTAAAAAAAAAGTCTTGATTGTGCAGAGTATACTTCTCGTAACGGTTCAATGGAAGGAAGGTTACAGAAATAAAATAAAATCTGGCACTGCGATCAATAAGTCAAGGACAAAACCAGTCATCCAGGGATCGTGAGCTACACAAAGCAATAAGCTACCCTTTTTCTCAGAGACTTAAAAATACTCCAGTAGTAAGCATACTACCCATAATTTGCTTATGCATCTTTTAAAAATGGCCAACAGAAAAAAATACAAATAGATATCCTGCAAAATTGCTAAATTAAATGGCTTGAGGCAAATACCCATAACATCCGGTGGAATGTCTGCTAATATTTAACATGGGGATAATAGACAAGAGATGGAGCTCCGAAACAACAGCCTTAATAGGAGGCTGTTAAGGGGATGTGGAACGCTACAAAACAAAGCCATTCTGTCTGAACGCTTCGCTTTCTGTCAGCAGGGAGAGCACGGCCGTTCCATTCAAGGATGATCTTTCCTGTCGTACCTCCCAACCTACCGTACCACTTCCAAGTTTTGGTCTCAAATGTTCCGGGAAACCTTTCTTGGAACAACCTCTCATATCTAAAAAGAGATGCAGACAGGATGAAGGCTGCATCAAAATAAATTGTTGTTCTATCACTTCAAATTTAGCCTCAGTTTCCTCTCATACCCCGGAAGATGTGGACATGTTAGATATGGACGAGGACACACAAGAAAGTATCTGTTTACCCAGAGCAAGTGCTGATAGGTCTAAGAATACATGAGCAATCTTTTCTTTAATAACAATGTCTTCTAATCGACCGAACGAGTTAATGTCATGCTAAGCAAACCCAGAGATGGACCACGTGCTTATCAGCTTCAACTGGGGTGACAGGGAGGATGAATTTAAAGCCGGAAGTCTATTCCTCCATCTTGGGCATTGTGGTTATTGGACATTCATCCGAGCCATGCCACTAAGCACCCTCCTGGCTCCGAACAGTGAGCAGAAAGGGTGACAAAGCAAAACAACTGGCAGCAGCAGCAGAGGAGGAGCTGGAGTGACAGCAATCATTCAGCATCTCAACACATCAGCCGGGCAAACATCCAGTGACACCCAGGTCATCCCATTAATTAAACGGCAGCCACTTCATTACCGTGCACATCCTAGCAGCAGTTATTTAGGGAATTAATCAGGTACACTCATACCTGCCACCTAAAATAATCGAGACCAGCGACTACATCAGAGGAACTTTAGGCTCCATCCATGTTTCAGCCCGCATGCACATGGAGGTCAAGGGTGTCAAAATGGTGTTGTTTCCCAGAAAAAGATGATCAGAGCAGATGGGGCTGGTATGGGAGGCCATCCACTTAGCTAATTGCTGAGAGCTTCTGGTTTCATTTCTTTCTGTAAGAGCTGTTTGGCTGTCATTCAGCAAACTTCTGTATTGACACTGCCAAAGTATAGAGGCTGTCATCAGAAGGAGACGGACAAAAGACACAGAAGATGAATCAGTACCTCTGTAACAGTGAAAGCAGGTTATTTTTCCTGGGACATATTGTTATTCTGTCACGAGGATATGGCAAATATAAGGTGCACTGCTCTTGATCTGCCCTATCTGTTGGGCCCCTAGAGGAAGCAGACTGGGGTGACACCGTGAAATGAGGTTGAGAGAAACACAGGCCATCCACACCCTCTCTCTTTCAGGGACTCACACTGCCTAGAAAACAGGGTAATCTCACATGCATGCACACATTTGGGGACATATATGAGTATAGATACATTCATGACACCCACAGGTGAACGCCCCCAGTGACTCCTGCTGTGCCTTATGCTGTGGTTCAACTCAGAAAATGTAATTCTTTTGTAAAACAGTCAACTATCTAGTTTCACTTTGAGATACTGAAGGTCAGTATTTTGAAACAAGGAAGATCACGCATAGTATTAAGAACACATCATTTCATTTGAGAATTCGACTCTGACATGGTGATCACTAATCTGCGAATGTACTAGGGGACAGCAAGTAATAGCAAAATCCCCAAAAGTGCTTTTTTTCTTTTCTTTTTTTTTACCATATCTGGGACAGTATAATCTGAGCTTTGTCCTGTTATGCCTGGCCCTTATTTGTAGCAAGTGCTGCTTAACCCAAATTTATCAGTCAAAACATGAAGTCAATATACAAAGTCCTTGCCTGGAAGTCAATGTTACATCGAAGTGTCACGACATGTCAATGTCTGCATGCCAACAAGGCATGTTAATCATATTTTATTGTAAACTCAATCGCTTTTCTGTGTTTACATGTTTTCAAGTGTCCCACTCACACCTAAAACTTTAATCCAACTGTAAAACGGTAACCATGTAAATCCTTATTGTTTCTATCCGTATGATTATGTACATTGCAGTTATTAGAGCATGTGGGTGCTCTCACAGGACATGCCAATTATACCTCTTTTTCCCAGGATGGCAGAGCCCACGAATAGAGGGTCTGATTGCTATCCTGCACAAAGAAGCAGACATCTCATTTCCACCCAGATCACTGAAGACCTCTCCTTGGAAAATAAGGAAATTAGAATTTTGAGCGCTCGTAGGATTTCACAAGCCCCCCTCCCCTCAGATGTGACCCAATTCAAGGAGCTCCTCTCAGCAGCACGCAAGGACTCATAACCAAATAATCTTGTCGCCTAGACGACCTAGTGGCAAGAAGTAACAGTATGACACCATTCCAGTATGATATACTCTTCCTAAATCTTTACGCTGATGGAGTGGCTCTTTCTGTTCTCCTTTGTGCTGGATTTTATTGTCTCAATGGTCTAACCCTGCTGCAGCAGGAGGCAGAAACATCAATGAATATACTTACTGTACCATGTTGTCTGTGATCTGCTGAATAAGGGAATAAGCAAGGAGTTTGAGATCTATGTCTTCAGCCCTGTAAGTGTAAAGGATGTGTGCTTGTGCATGATTATATTTTGATGAAGTGCACAGAGCTATCGATGCCGATGAACGAGACTGGCAGGACAAATTGGTCACCGAATGAGCTCTTCATCCTTTGTATCTCTAGAGGATTTTTCTCTCTTATTTAAGAGAACACACCTTACCCCATCTGGTCTTTACACACTTTCCATTAAGTCGAATTACCTCCTCTTCTTTGGTCACTTGCTCACTTATTCCCTCATTTGTTATCTCTCCTTTTTATCCTCCTTCCTTGACAAATCTTATCTCCCAAATGTATTCAAGAACATTAGATTTCTCAAGCTCTCCTACAGCCATTCCCCTCTCCCCTATGGCTCAAGATTGCTGTTAGTATACAGAATTTGTCCACTCCAAGGTCCCTGTAGGCTCCAATCAATCGACCCCTAGCCTAAACGAATGAAAGGGCCAGCTGTAACAGGCGCATTGTACTTCATGATGAGGTTTAATGTATTCAGCAAAAAATACACACACACACAATCGATTATGTGAGCTGTGATGGGGAAAACATACAAAGACAAGCACATCAAGGCCCAACGATTCCAAGCCGTACGATTTCTCCTGCTATTGCCTACATGAACAAAAAGTGAATTTAAAAACAGCTACCTGATCATCTTATCCAAGAATGAATATCATTACTACAGCAAATCCCAAAGGTTCTCACTCATTTATGTTTGAGGCTGTTGGGCACGCACGCACGCACGCACGCACGCAGATACACCACCTTCAGCTACTGAACCAGACTGCAACAACACAGAGCAGGGGCTGTAAAGGAATGCCAGTCAGTAATGTGGGCACAGGCCCAAAAGAACTTGTTCACCTCTAACCTCCAGATCTCTGGCTGCTATCAGGTTTTGCAGGGCTGCCACACACAAAGAGAGATAGACCACCAGTTATGGATCAAACAGTAACAAAGCATCCAACCTGACCTGCTCTAAGAGTGGGAGGAGGTGGAGAAAGGAGAGATAACAGGAGAAGGAGCCCTGTGTTTGGTTGGGGAGGCGTGGGACGGTGAATGGCAGAAGAACACAGAGACAGTGGGACGAGCAGTGGGATGATCACAGCTCTGCCTTTGTGTCTGGAAGTGGCCTCTCTGGACATTCCTCAAAAAGCCCCTTACACAGGGACTGCTAGCATTAGCATCCTTGGCAGTGCATGTATTTGTTTGTCATCTCAGCTCCATAAAATGTCACTATTTCAGAGTTTTGTGCCATTTCAGGGCACAAGCTGAAGCAAAACCTCAGCCTGTCTTCTATATCCATGGTCATAAACCTTTAACCTCTGAATGAACTTCTGCACTTTTATTGGTCAGACTTGTGACCCCAAGACAAATAAAATATCCTTTTCTACCAGCCCCCAACACACACTCACTCACAAACACACTTCAGTCCTAGTGACAGCACAACATGATCCAGCCAATGGCCTGCTGCACCGGCAGTCAATCATCTGTATGTGTCAGTGAGTCATTTGTAGGCCTTAACCACGTTGGGAAGAAGCCTCAACGCAGGTCAAGCAGGAGAACAACAGAACCACAGCATGCCTGATTCTCAACATAACTGATTTTTTTATCCAAATCGCTGGTATGTTATAATCTTCCCCACATTCAAACTGATGTGGAGACAGTCAGTGACAACCAGCCAAAGTCTCACATGACAAAGAAAAAGATAACAAGTTACACAAACAAACCCTGGAAAACAACAGCAGATCAATTTACCAACCAATTAATCAGCAACTGATTAATTGGTTGGCTCACACTCATCAAAAAGTGTGAACCAACCTGAGACAGAAGTGTAGCAACTTCACGTTTTCCTAGAGGTCTTCTTTTTCTACTCCACCTTGTTTCTCCTCTCGCATCAGAAACTGATTCCCTTTTTCTGCGAGTGACTGTGCCTGAATCCTGACAATCCTGCCATCCGCATGACGAGCAGCAGCGTAGAGAAGGAGCCTGCTCCTTCAGTCAGGGAGACAGATACTGCTGGGTTTCCTCCAATGTACAGCACAGCTATCACCTCCCAAGCCTGCTCGCAGCACACTGCCACAGTCCATTCCAGAAGGAGACTTACTCACTACCTCCCTCCCTCTCTCTTTCTCTCCCTCCCTCATTCTCAGGCTCCATCTCTCTCCTTCGCTGTCTCCATAAACATTGAGGCTCCACCCAGTGGTCATTCTTTTCTCTGCCTTCTCTTTTTCTCCACACACATACAGTCTGTACATTATAAGCTGGGTAACACGCACATAGCTACTACATACGTGTTGCAGACATTGTTTTGTCACATGGCAGTGGTGAACCATAATTTTCAGCTCGTATTTAAATGGCATAGTGGGGGGAAAGTCTGGCTACTTGCATTGCTTGTTTTGCATAATATTTCACTTTTCACTGGATTAAAGTGATATACAAATGATATACTGCCAACAACTAAATCTAAAAATGGGGACTGTGCTATACTTTAAGAAGAAAAAAAAGAAATGTAAAGGTGAAAATATAAAAACACAGATCTTTGACAAAAAGTGAACACGACAACATATTGAAAAATATATATAGATACAAAACTTCACTTAGTGATACCAAAGATAGCTCAACATTCAACACGTGATAGCTGATCTATATATGGACAGATTTTTCTTCTCTGTTGATTACCATAATCTGGCGTGCAGACGTGCCGTAGCCTCAGTTTGTGAGCTGTTATTATGAGTCACCTCTGAGCCAGGTCGATTCACTCCTGACCAGTCATGGGACCTCCGGTCATAACATCATTTTCACCTCCAAACTCAAGCTCAACAATGGAGTCTGTGGTGGAGACAATTGTGGATTTTCTTGAGGATGGTGTGTGAGCACATCCCTCGCTTGGTCAACCCACACAAAGAATTCTGGGAGATTACACAACATTCCCAGCATTCCTCCTTGTCGCATCCCAGGAGGCGTTAGTTTGAGTGTGCACGTGCCTCGCCTTGAGGTGCTCAGCAGCAGATATGAGAGCTATCCTCACATCTGTAAGGACTTTGATGAGCCAGGCTTGAGCCCTCCACAGGAAGGCTGCAGCCCCAGAATGACAGCACTTCCTGTGACTACTGCTGACCTGGGACTAATGAGTCAGAGGGGTTATAGCCACGGATGTTTATGATTAGTCAGTTTATCAATTAATCACTGTTGTGAGTTTAATTGATTCCAGAACTTGCGCTTGATAACATGTGTTGTGTACCATTTACTATATATAGTGTGAGGTACTTTATAAATAATGTTTCTGAATCCAAAACATGGAGGAGCAGCTGCCAGACATCAAAAGTACAAAATCACAAAAAGGCAAAAATCATACAGGCTACAGCAGTAAGTCAGTTATTTGTTTGATTATATTGAACATATTTATTTCATTGGTATGTTTAGTTTTTGATGGAGGAAGTATGAAAAGACATTTGTGGTACAGGAAGTTCAAATATTAGTATAAATATTTTCGTTCAAGTAACTTGTTAATCCATACATGTATTTCATAAGGGGTAGAGTATAATTTGGTGTGTTTGTTGTCCCAATATAAACATTATTAGCTGCATTAACATTCACTAAGCTCTGTCTTCTAACTACTAGAAGCTCTGTCTGAGCCATTATGTGTATAATATACTGGGAAGTCGTAGGCTCTGTTAATGATTACTCAATTATTAATCATTAATGGGGGTCCAAATATAGATTATTATATATCTTGTACTAGATGAGTTTTCAGACATGGAGCCGGCTGTCTACAAGCAGCTACTTATGCACTGCATTAAAGCTTTGCTAGAAAGAAATTTTCATTCCCTCAGTATCAAACCTCTTCTTTCACTGATAGTCAACAGCCATTTGGAGAGAAATTCATTGGAAAAGGCACAGTCACAATTATCTCGACAGATAGGGGTCTTGACATACCATAAAGCAATGCAGAAAAGTGTTTGACCGAGAGGTGTGGCTTGACTGGAAAAACACGCCAACTTGGTCATGCCATTATCAGATCAGTATCATTTTTACTTTGTCCAACAACACATTAAATGTCAAAGTTCACTGAAACAACTACAGGCGGGCGGCCTTGCTGTTACTGGAAATGTAGGAGGAACAATACTTTTTTACTACAAACAGTTTTCCGCAGGGTATTAACTATAAAGCCCTGTTGCATTAAGGTGGGGGCAGGAATATGTCCCACTATGGAGTCATGAGGCTCAAATGGGACAAAGGAAGGCGGCTCAAACAGAAAGGAGAGATTGACTCTGTCATGAGCAAATTAACTACTATGAAATCAATCATCGTCAGTGTGGTCAGGCTGCTGTGAAGAAATGAATGGCCTGGAGGATACGATTGGGTGGGAACTGGAACTAAAATGTGGATCATGGACAGTCACAGTACACACAGACAGTAAAGAAAACATACAGATGACGGGCTTAAACATCCTGTATCATTTGAGGTATGTGCACACAGCTGCTTGCAAACACACATGCAATCCCTCAAGTACACAAAGGATCAACTTTTGTGGTGTAGAATTAATTGTTGTTGTACGACAAAGTGGGAGCTTCTAAATGTTTCCCTCAAAAACGGAAGTGCTATTTCCAGCCACAATGCATGCCTTTGTCCTTTGATCCCTTGATCTTAATCTGGGCTGTCCTGTTATCAACATCCTCTCCAGTCTGTGAAATACCCACGGGTAAAACACCCTCCAGAACCCACATGATGAGACAGCTAGAGGAGCCACCAATTATAAGCAGGCATAATCGCAAAAAACACATCTTATGTCTTGACTCATTTTACATCTCTCTCTCCATAACCGGTGTAGAATGTTCAGTCCAGACACAAGCTGTAGAATGTTGCTTCCTGGCTAGCACATTGTCAAACTTTGACTTCCTGTTTGTGAGCCTTTCTCTCAGCTCAGGGGAGGAGTGAAAGGCAGCATTACATCCACCCATCTTGAGAGAAAGGCAATACAATACAACAGCCAGCTGTACACCCACAACATGTCCTCCATTAGAAGTTTAATCCTTATGCTTTGTGAGTGTTCTGCTGGCTCACAAAATAATGCTGTTATCTGAACAGTGCCTAAAAACCAGCAGTCGTACAAGGAATTCCATCCTGCACAGCAAACCAACAGCTCAACATGCAGGGCTGAATAGTTTACCTCCTTGACAATGTTTCTATGGTGCTGGCTCTTCCCCGTAGTCCGACACATTCTTTGTGTTTCAGAGAGGACAACACCCCCCTCCACATACACACCCACAGACATCCCCTATCATTCGTGAAAGTAAACAATAAACCAGATCAGAGCCACAATTCAAAGAACTCGCTCTTCCATGTTTTGTGCAAAGCATGAAATGTCACGAACATAATTTATCTCACTTTTCCTAGAGCCCAAAAAATTCAACAGTAATAATGCTGAGCTGACTCTCGATGCAGCAGACCATAAACAAACCAAGGACTGAATCGGGGCTGTAGTAGGCAAATTAGTTCCGTCTGTGAAATGCTTTTGCAGCAGCCATCTCACCGGATGTAATTTCAAATTCCACTGTTGAACAAGAAGGCTGTGAGCATGTTGCTACCTGCTCCTGACAAGGAGAAGACAGCAAAATTAACTGCAGCAGTGAAAAGACAGAGAATGGAACAGGAAGGTGTGCGAATTGAAATATTCTTGGTGCCAACAAGGTCTGGGGGGTTATTAGACCATCAGCTCCTGACTCAGTGTGAAAATTAGCCGAGGCTGTCTGACTGATACTTTTAGACTGAGCACAGTTAAATGTGAATTATGAAAAAAAAAATCATCAACAACAACGGCTCACATCCTCACACTGACGCCACACTGAACCTGTGGGAAGAAACGCAACTTGCATGCTAAAATAAACCACAGCTTGCAGCTGGGTTGACAGGAAATGTGAAGGTTAGAACCCATCAGGTAAAAGCTGGTGAGTGTTTAACAGGCAGCACTATGAGATGACTGTGACTTCAGGCTAGAGTTTAAGATGATCATCTGCTGATCACTATTTGACTGAGAAAAAATATTTACTGATAAATATTTTAACATTCATATAACAAAACCAATTAAATACACCTTCACTAACAATATCAACTTAAATAACTGCTTTTTGTATTATCACATTTTTCTTGCCACACAAAACATAAAGAACAAAACATTAATATACGACAATCTGTAATAATAAAATGCTCCTGTCATTTTATCCACTAAATGACTGACTGATTGATAACTAATGAAGCAATGATGAAAACGATCATCTGCACAGATTTTCTCATGACTGGTAACCGTTGTTGAAATATCTGATTACTATTTATGTGCCCCACTAACTGACACCTAATCATACCTACTGAATGTTGCTAAGTTAACAACATGGGGCTTAAAGATGATTTACAGCAGCAACAAGAGCGATCAGAGATCCTAATGCCGATCATGAACCGCATCAATCAGTTCTTTATTTCTTCAATGAGATGCTTGCTAAAGAAACAATGACAAGAAGTGTAACATGCAATCACCATTTCTTTGACAATGTTCTGTATAACAACAGCAACAATAATAATAATAATAATAATAATAATACCTCAGTCATTTTGTTACTTTGATGGCAGTCACCTGTTTCTATCGTTATATTGACACAATAAATGAAATGTGACTCTGATTAAAATACATATTTCTGCCCACCAGGTCCAGAAGAACACGGACAGTTGCCATCTCCCATATCTCCTCTCCGTCAAAAATGGAGGCAAGCCTCGCTTGTCAACTTGATGTACCGCAGAAAGCTCAATAACACGTTTTGATTTTGAAGAAGTAAACATAAATTGCACCTTAAAGATCAGGACTTAAATGAAAAACAGAAGTGAAAAAAAAATAGAAGTCTCAAATGAAATGTGTGACGTTCTACCAACTCCACACCAGATTCCGATAGAAATCAACGCTGGTGAAGTTTTAGCTTGATAAAATAGGTAACGTAGGGTAAAATGGAAAGATCAGTTCTGCAATCCAGTTTCCGGATGGAGGCGGAGGACTGAACCACGACTATTCACCTTCTGCTGTCAAAAAATAAATAAATAAAATCAAGCCAATCTGGTCAGCTGTTTCTGGGTTATGCACAGACACACACACCCTACAGTGCATGCTGGCCTAAGTGGAAAGCAGTGATACGCTGCAGCAGAAAGAAGGCTAAAATATGATTAAGTGGTGAGGATGCTGATTATCAAACCACTGGGGCATTAGTGCCAGGCAGGGTACATTGTTCTGGATGGCCCATTAAAGCTCTCAGCAACACTCATTAGAGAACCATTAGTGACAGCTACTCTAACTTCCGATATGAACCACCTCTAAGTGGCATACACAAATGGACTCGGAGAGAATCAACAGTTCTGCTCTCTCATCTCCATCCCAGTAAAAACATCACAAACTGTGTGCCAGCCAGACTTAGCCACAGCCAATGAGGCAAAGAGTGTATATGTTTACCACAAGCATCAAGAGAACGAAAGCAGCAGCACTACGTAACAGGATCAGTCAGAGGTTCACTATTACTAACACGATTAATAGTTATGCAAGTTAACGGCACTAATTACAGATGCTAACAAGATGAAAAGCACATATTCATCCACAAAGCAAGGCAGGCTTTGTGGGTGACATCAAGGTAACACAGTTACTTATTTTACATGGAAATACTAGTAACAGTTCTAAAAACACATATGAAAAGCACAACAAAACTGGATTTTTGAAGGGTTTTTATGTACAATTGGAAATCCTTTAGTTTGACAGGACTACTATGGTCCTGTTTTAGAATTTTAAAATATTAGAAGAACACAACAGAGGTGTTAATGCAATTTAAGGTGGTGTTAACTATTCATGTAAGGAGGGAAACCGAGCTGTAACCTGAGTAAGCATTACACTGCGTGGAAACAAATGCGTTTGTGCCAATGGCGGTATTCCACGCTCACACTAGAAGAGTTACTGGTTTACTCTCACACCTGTTGCTACTGGAAGCTCAGCATTCCCTGACGAATGACACTGAGCTCCGTAGCAGGTTAAACTATTTGCCATTATGTTCTGGGTATGCTGCCAGTGTGTTAAAGCGCACACAACACACAACTGTGCACTGTAACTATAGAATGTAAATAAGCAAACAAAAAGAAGCAATAAGATATTAAAATAATATGATATGATATATTTCAGAGTATTGATGTATACACAAATCAAAGTATGGCATGATTAACAAAATATTGGGATTTAAATGCTGTTGTTTGCTACTTGTTCAAAAAATATTATATACACCAAAGCAATGCGGAACAATAACACTATAGCTCTTGAGAGTATAGATAAGATAGATAAATAGATAGATAGATGACATAGATAGATCGATAGATCGATAGATACTTTATTAGTCCAGAAGGAAAAGCAAATCATTCAGTAGCTGTTAACCACATCACCAATAATAACAAAAATGATACAAAGAATCAGTTTTTTTATTAATGTCTAGATCTTATGAATGGTTTAGGTTTAATGTAATTTAATTAAAGCTTTTTAACACAAACACTTTAAAATAAACATATTCCCTCACTCTGTTAATGAAACAGTGTGTGACGGTTCTGATAAACTGTGTAAACAAGGCCAAGGGTTCACGCATTTCCTTAGTGACGTTTCGCTAAAAAAATATGACGTAGTAACCGATTATAACTACTAAATAAACTTATCATAAACACACAATCAACTGACCGGAGTCTCTGAGGTAACATTTCGAAGACACTTGAGCGAATTACAAAGATCTTCTCGAGTGTTTCACTCACCGACACCGTCTTCCGATTTTAGCACCATGCTGGCTTAGCGTCGCAGGTCCGGCACAACAAAGTTTCGAAACTTTATCCGGAAACAAGAAAGGATAAATATATAAACGTTTGACTGTTAAACGCCGTGTTAACAAACTCAAAAAGGTAAAATGATCTCGGTAAATAGCTGGACCTCTTTCCACAGCTCAAGGGAGTGGTTTGAAGACACAGAGGAGTTTAACCAGCCGGCCAATCTTTCCTTCACGGTAATTCTTCCGTCACAACACATTACAAACAAAGCAGCTTCCTGTTATCGCTTTCAAAATAAAGCTCTACTCGTCCAACGCAAGTTTTAATCAAGTTCTTTTGTTATGCATCGTGTTAATCGGAGCAACAATTTCGGATTCGTGACACAATAAGTGGTCATTTACAAATTCTCTGACTACGTCACTGCCAGGCCAAGACAATGACTAGATAAGCGGGCAGGTAGCAGATACAGATCAGATTTAAGTCACGTCCACTCCTGAAGGCTCCCCTTGCTTCCTCTTGTCTGCTTGAAGATGCGTGTGGCAAAATAAAGGCTTGTGTCCTTATGAAAACATTATTGAGGTGGTACATTTTTGACACAGGCTTAACTTCAATGTTTTCAAGACATGGCCAATATCTACAGTATTTACCACGACCAGCAGTAACAAATACATAAACTCTGATTCAGACTCTTATATTGAAGACAAATTTGGCCAACTTCCGGCAATAGTCTCTTTGTCTGGTTTTGCAGTAGTTGAGCCTGTCGGTGCAGCAAATGCGCCAGATGACGCGTTCCACCCTGTCTCTCCCTCTCACACATACACAGTTGTTGGGTGTGTAGTCGGACTGAGTGGGGGCAGGGACAATGATTGACGCACACATGTAGCGCGTCACCGCCTGCTGACTTCAGCATATTGCTCCACTTATTTCACCACATCCGCAAAGTACCGAGGCGTTGTCGCACTTTATTCCCCACCAAAAGGGCGAACATGGCTACACTTAATTTTACAAAATAAAAACACCGTCAAACACCTGTTGAGAGTCCTAACTAGGGAAACCTCTCATAAATGTCTTATTCAATCCTACAAATAATATTCAAGTTGTATGAGTTTCTTGCAACTTTAATACATGTTGTCCCCGTTCCTTACACAGTTTTTCTCTACATAGACATTATTTGTTCATTACAATCACACCTGATATGAATATTATGTTTTGTCTTGTTTACTTGTCACAGCTGGTGAAGAGAAGAGAGGGGACTATCATTACTCACGCAATACACACGCACACTCACATACATGTCATATGATCAAACTGGTTCTACCATATTATTGTGCGAGTGAGCAACATGTATGTTTTGTTTTTGTGTAATCTTTACGACTTGACCTACATCTGTTTTTTTAATTTGTCAATTCTGTAGACATGAGCAATTCACTGCACATTGGTGGTATGCTTCGTTCTAGCAATGAGTATTCATTTGTGTTTTCAGGGTGCATATTTTAAGGGAAACCGAGAGGACATATAGCAGGGCCCATCCTTCCCTGCCCATCATCCGCTCGTTAGAACTGAATAGACCAGCCTTATGTTTACATAGAGCGGCACCATCATGCGGCAGTCAGACACTAAAGGACACAGCCTGTCCCTGCCCGCTGATGAATACAGGAGGGCCGAGAGGAACGTTATGGTGACAGCCTTTGAAAGAGGCCATGTGGAGGGAGAGTAAGAGCTCCTCCCTGCTGTCTTTTATCTAAGTAATCATTTTTCCTGCACTTGAAGAAAAAGGCAGGCGGTTGGATGTCAAAAAGTCTCTCTTAGACCACTTGAGTTGCATTCAATTATACCAAAGAACCCTTAACCCTGGAATCAAGGCTTTGTAGTGTGATTCACATAGTCTGAAGACCACATTGGCTCTGAGGCCTAAATTATCTAAGATGTTTCCAGCACTGAAAGCATCACAATCTGCATTTCCACTTCACACAATCAGCTCTGCTTTGAGCGTCGGCCGATGAATGCTTTAGTTGTGCTCCTCAGTCTAAGAAGTTGACAATATGCTCTTGTGTGAGGCGAACCCCGTTCACATAAAGATTCAATTCATTGTGACAAGTTCATCCATTCCCCCAAGCACTGCTGCAAATCTACATTAAAACCCGGAACAAGTGCAAAGAGAGTCATTTGTTCTTTAAATCAGAAGATCATGAGCCATTATCAATACATCAAGCGGGTTATTGTCGACAAAAAGGCAGGCAAACCCAATCACTGGCTAAATTCAATGTTAATGGGGTGTTTATGCAAATAGTGAACGTCATGCTGGATTGTAGAGTGTAAAGAGATTTTTGTTCTTGCACGTTAAAACATGCAGCTGATTATTACGTTCAAATTCCTCAAGAGGACACATTTTTATCTGCTTGATTCACATGTAGCTGTTCCTCTGCTTAGACAGGCTTTAGTTAACAGAATGTTTTGCCTGTCATTATTGGGTTGTAAATAATCACAAAATACAGATTAAACATCAAGTTGAAATTTAATAGAAGTGAGCAATATAAGTCTTTAAAACTATTTTCATATATCATATATACACACATAAAACTCCAGAAGCATTAGTAACTGAATTGAGTTCACTATAGCTTTAAGGAATTTGGATACATTTAATGAGCCCTTTCACATTAGCAACCTATTAATAGTAGGGTATACCACATAGACAAGTTACTTGGAAATCTCATAATTCCTTGAAAAGTTATGCTGCAAAATACTAAAATCCATTACAGTAGCTTTTAACTTGTAAAACTTTATTAAATTGCAAATTTCTCCATCTTAGATGTGTTGGTTATCACATAAAACAGATTTTCCCTGAATGCACTCTGATTTATTCGGTATCTTCGGACATTTTTTCATTTCACAAGAATTAAAAAAAATAGAACTTTACCAAGATGGGCCCACTGGTGATCACATTAGAGTTTAAAAGGTTAAAAAAGAGGTCCTGACTAGTTTATAAAGTCAAATACCTTTGTTATTTTGACCGGCTCCCATGTTTCTCATGTGTGTTGTTATTCTCTGTTTCGAAGGAATACAGAATCAACAATAGTGTAAAGACAACATGAAAAAATCAAAGTACATATACTGTATCTAAGTAGTTCTGACTGTAAAAGTAGCTCACTCAAAAACCAGGAACACTTTGTTTGCCTCATAACATCCAGCAACACAGCCGTTATTAAGTGTAAACCTTCAATGTTGATCCTTAAGAGTCCAGTTTGTTTGGAGTGACAAAGCCTCAGGTGAGATCATGGTATCCATGTTCCGTAAGGATGACACAACAGGCCTCTGCCTCCGCCTGTTCAGCTGACCCTCTAAGCGCTCATGGAGGACAAAGCCATTAGCTTTAATCAGCAACTGTGTCAATAGGGCGTGCTCATGTTGTCAGCATCTCTTTATAAATGTGAACGCAATTGAGGACAATAAGGACAAAGAATGTAAATAGTGTATGGCAGTGTCTCTTATCCACAACAAAAATGTTTAGTCTGTGCGTTAGCATATTGTGTCCATAGAATGTTGACATGAATAATGGAGAACATGCTGTCTTCAAATGAATGAAACTTCTACCATGTCAGAGAGGAAAGCCTGGTGGTTTGTTCCAGCAGTGTGCAGCGTAGTGGTCGGCTCTGCATAATAATGATAATTTGATTGTAGCTACACAACACAGACAAATCACACGCCTTGCTTATACAAGTTAAGTTGACAAAGGTGGGAACTCCATAAGCTTCAATACAAAACAATTGACAAGAAATGCAAAGACTGACCCCTGCTGTTCACTTACAAGAACTACAATTAACTCCAAAATAAACAAAAGGGGGAATGATACACTACATAAATGGTGGCTGCAAGCGACACATCACTAAAACAGTAAAATATCCACGAAGACCAGACAATAATACGCAAGAAATTTCGTAATTGGTTTCCTTCCTGTGATTAGATGGTTGCTTAGTAATCTCACACAATAATAGTCCTGTTTTTTTTTTCTGGCTCAGTGGAATACAAATGAAATCCTGTCTCCAGGAAAGTGATTTAGCAAAAAGTGGGAGGTTAGTGTCAACCCACAAAAATTAAAATAGCTCCTTCACCATTACAAGTTTTACAGTAACTATTACAATTACTACATAGCAGACATTCTTAGGTGTGAGCTAGGACGGGGAGTTTCTTGCTCCATGACTCATTGCACAAAGCTGATTTTGAAATCTTTCATTTACAGAGGTAATAAGAGTGCATGCGCCCATCCATCCTGTAATTTTCTGAGTGAGCAGGAAGGCGTACCTGAAAAATTAATTACGGACACGAGTCATATCATAACGTGTACACCTCGCTTGCTACTTTACGTGGGTAGCCACTTATGTTGTAATTATACACACGAAGATCCGTGTATTTTAAATATGACATGCTCTCCAATTTAAAAGATGATATTCCTCACTTTCCTAATTTTAACTCATTATTTCAAGCGTTCTCATTTTTGGCAGCAGAATGACAGGGTTAAGTACTGTTGCTACCCTGTTTCTAGTTTCCATATTCTGCCATGCTGGTGTGAGTTTCCTCTTTGAGTTTTCTGGTTTCACGTTCTATCAACTCATATATGTTAGATCAAGGTTCCTGCCATTATCCTTGACTAGAGCTGTACGCTTGGCTGTCTGCTCCTTGAAGTTTATGTGGAGGAATCCGAATTTGAAATGGTGGACTTTTTCCCTGTGTCAGTGTTGGAAAAGATCTTTATCCTAACATACAGATGCAGTGGGTCTACTACAGAACAAATCCTAATTATAATATGAAGTTAAAGACCAAACCACTCTATATGGTCTTTTGCACACATTCTGTATATCCAGAAACTCCACTCAGAGGCTTAGTGTGACTTCGTGGATCGGTTTTCGTGAGGGAGTTTACTGCAGATCGTGCTTGTATAAAGTAGGACAGTTTGGAGCCTGTCTGGGACAAGTCACTCTTCCTTGGGCTATAGACTCATGCACAGTCACACCCCCAAGCTTTATCATCGCCTTGGTAGACTACAGGCTGACAAAGCTGTCCATGTGTTATTAATTATGCATGAGAGTGACTAATAAGCAAAAAAAATCCTTCAGTTCACAGATGGATGGACAACATTTTGTCTTCGGTCGAAGAGGCTTGGTAAGATTGAGGCCAACAGGCATCTACAGATACAGGACTGATGGTCTAGATGTCACTGCTTCGCCCAAAGAAAGTATCGTTTAACCTAGAAACACCACTTTGAGTGCAAAACCCAAGAGTTCAGCAGAAACCATTTTGTGTGTTTATGTTTACATGTAAACGCGCCTTAGCATCTCATTCCATTTTATGTAGATACAAACAAAGAACATCGAGAAAATTAATTCCTAACAAGCGCCCAGAAAAGACATGCCTTATTTGGCATCCAGGTCCGTGTGGATTTCATCTGCCTCAGTTTGGGTTCCCACACACTTGTCTCTTTGAAGCAGCTCACAGGCGGATTCTCTCTGGTTCAGCATTCACAACTCAGCACGCTGTGTATTAGCAGCGGGCCACCTGTCTGTCTTACCTAAATCTTGTGAAGAGAATTCGCAGGAAAAGAACGATATAATTACACTTTAACAATTCTATGGCCTATTTTCATATAAGCAGCAGTTGATAGGTTATGAGTCCATCAAATAAACCAAGAAAGTGTTTATTTTTCAAAATAATGTCTTAATAATGACTCAATACATTTCTGCTCCCGTCTACTTTCTGGATTTTAATCATTCTACCAGGGCCTTTAAACATTCTTTTCTATTCTACATCCTTTAAATTATCTGAGGGCAATTATGGTCCAGGTAACAGCATTTTAAAGGCAAAATCCAGTAAGCGAACTAGTTCAAAATCACAATCGTCATCAGAAGCTGGCTGATATTTACTGCACACTGGCCTAATTTATCTATCCTGTACAACTCAACGAGCCTTAGAAACTTGTACTGTTCTTACATTTTTATCTGCTCATATCTATTCCCTCTTATCCACCACTTATTCATTTAAATTTTTAATCTTGTTGACTGTTGGCTTTTCTAATCATGTGCACTATTTGCTTATATTGGATTATTAGCATTTCTAATCCCAAACTACAGCACAACGCTTGAGTTACTTTATCAACAAATAAAGTAATGAACGCGGATATTATCACTACATTATGCTAACTACTTTGCAATAAGCTGATTTGGCAAATATTCTGCTGCGCACGCTGCCTCTGATGGGTTACTTGGTGCAGTCAGAGCGGCAGCCAGACATTTGAGGGTATCCTCAGCTGCCCCTGGAGTCCACACAGCTAATTTTCATGCCAGACACACACCTGCCTCGCAGTGCAGATGGCTCTTGTGAGTCCAGAGCCGAGCTATCAATTGGCTAGATCAGTCGGCCATCAGTCTCAGCCTGTGCCGTGTGAAGATTAATTGGGCACGTTGGGTCACAGAAGTATCATTTACACTTAAAGGGCACTGACATAACACTGTTCATGAGCTCAACTGTATTAATACATCTAAACGCATGGGGGAGGCACTGGAAATATGAGAAGGCTGAAACATGTACTTACTGCCTGTAAAGAACAAAAACACTTAAAAAAATTGATTCTTGTGCCCCTGCAAAGACGTCACGGCCTGAGGTCAGCCAATGTTGTTTTTTGTTTTATTCCCAGTTGTCTATTTGTTTGTTTTTAACATCATTTCACATTATTTGAACTTGGTTTGTCCCACATGATTCACTTGTATTCATGCATATAAAACAGAAGTGCACACTTACAGGGCACCACCAAATCCAAAACCAACAGATGGGTGACAGCACAGAGAAGACATTCAGACAGGAAGTGGAAATTTCTATGCACACATTAGCAGAGGTCATCTTTGAGAACACACGCATCTATCTACACACATCTATCATGAATCTATCTTGTGCAGGACCAACAAAAGGCCAACACGCCGACATGCAAACTTGTTCACGCTCACACTCATATTGACTGACAATTTAGCATTAGCATGTTAACTCAGCATGGAACAAGACCAGATGGATGACCCTGGATGTCCACAAACGTCACTTTGGATCATGTGACAAAAGTTCTTAGTACCAGAACAGACCGGCTTACTTCCTCCTAAATCATTCCACCTCTCCTCTCACACAGTCTTGCTGCTGACTTGGGTGCTTTAAAATCACTGAGACAGCATGGCGTCCTCCCAGCTATGAACACAGTCAGCTGATTCACCACATGCCCCAACCCCGGAGTGAAGCCCCTTAAGTCATGTCAACACTCTCGGCAGTCCAAGTTTGCAAACACTCAACGCGGGGACGACAACTGCAATGTAATGCAACGCAGTTACAACACTTACACTGAGCAACCGAACCGTCCCAAACAGAGGACGACACAAACACGTCTGTCACAACTCAGATCTGTTGACACTGTTATCTACAACATGAAATGTATGAAAGAAGAAGTTTGGGAACGATGGTGACAGAGGGGGAATATAGAGAAAGTCTAAACCATCTGCAGTCCTGCCTGCCTCTTCATCTGTGACTACACTGAGAGGATGCTTACGCAGGTTTAGGGGATGATCTCAAAAATACATTGCTCTGCTGTTGTCTAGGGACACAGCCAACAGCATATGAGCGAGAAGAGTCACTCTCACGCATGGTGGTATGAGAGAGCTTATGGAACCTGTTAAGACAAGAATGGTCAAAATGTAGGAGTGTGACAAAGTCATGCGTGTTTCCAGTGTGGCTCTCTGTGTGTGTCGGTCCAAATGAGGGTGGCTGGATTCCAAAATGTGTGTGTGGTTGGGATTTAACCTGCTGGAGATTAGATCTACTCAGTGAGTAATAACATTAGCC
>OMNV01001474.1:72023-91740 GCA_900303265.1 Brotula barbata | reverse complement strand
CCCCCCTCTCTCTCTCTCTGTGTGTGTGTGTCTCTGTGTGAAAAGGAGATTTAAGTTGTGCTTATTGCCACAACAACACTCCTTCTATTCTTGTATGTGTATCACCTCCGGCCAGCCATGTCAGTGTGTATGAGCATATACACATGCATACTCTCTCTATGTCTCTGTCATTCCCCCTCTCTCTCTCTCTCTCTCTCTCTCTCTCTCTCTCTCATTTACATGCAAACAAATCAACAGGTTATCTCAAGCTTAAAAAAATATTGATTTATTCCAGCTAATCTGTCCTCAGCGACAATAACATTACAATAACAGGCAGAGCCATATTACAGGAGCACGCCGGTTTCATGCTTTACCTGGACTTTGCTGGGTGGAATTCACAGCTGGACACAAGAAGGTCTGCAGGCTGGACACACAGAGTTCACTCACTGTCCCCATTGCTCCACGGCGCTCCACACACAGGGTGCAGGTGTGTTGTTAGCTGTTTGTCCGTGTCAGGTGGAGAAATGGGAAGTTCCCCGCTGCTAGGATTTGCTCTGTGCTCCCCGTGCTACATGTCTCAGCAAGGCTTGTTGTCCTCCTCTATGATTGTGTTCTCTCTCCTAGACCCCAATTTGATGAAATCTTTGCTTCTCCCTGGTCTGTTGAAGTATCACTTGCTCTTCCTCCTTGAATTGAAACTGCAACTTTCCATGAACCACTTCTTCTTTCTCCCTGTTCCCCTTTTGAGCTGCTTTCTCAGTCTCCCTCTCTCCTCCTCTGCTCTCCCTCTCTCTCTCTCTCTCCCACTAGCACTCTCATGCCACTTTACACACTAAGTCTACAGGATATTCTTAGACCAAACAACATACACAAACACAAACACAAAATCCAGCCTGTATTCATAAGCACATATTTATAACCTCTCTCTCTCTCTCTCTCTCTTTCTTGCTCTCTGTCTCTCCCTCTCTCTCTCTCTGTCTCTGTCTCACTGAGCCTGAGCAATCAGCAACCCATCACTGTCTTGGAGCAGTGTGGTCCAGTTTTTGAGGTCTGTTAGTCTTGCTTTTAGTCTTGCATCATTCTGGCTTCACAAGCCTGATACATTAACTCAAAATTTCATTGTTGCTTGGCAACGGGTTCGGAGAAATGAATTTTTCCTGGGGGTAACACTATGAGCCACTTCTTTTGATTAGGTTAATCAGGCGCCTGTTAAGGTTATTATGTATGACACACAAGTTGCTGGCTGACGCCATACACTGTACGTGTTCATCAGTAACGACCCATGATTTCTTTTTACATTTTCACTTCCAGCTGCCAGTGTCGATCAGCCTGCCTGGCATCACCCGAAAGATTTTCCTCACTCCTTCCACTTCAGTGTTACTCACGATTTAAGTTTTAAACTACATCCTCTCTGTCAGCCAGCCTATGCCTAAAAATATCCCAAGTGGACAAGATAAAGTAGATCTAGCTCATATTGTTCTGCACCTATAGGGTTTACAGGAGTATGTGACCATCTAAGCCACTGATAGATTGACACAAGTGCACAGTCAGTCATGAAAAGTTTAAAATACCGCAGCTGCTCGTCACCCAAAGTGTCACAGAACAGCATACAACCAAGTCAGCACAGATGTGTCTCGCCTTCTCTTTCAGAGTGCATAATACTCAACTCCACTGTGTTACCTGAAGGAGAGTCGACAGCCCGCTGAACACCTGAACAGCCATGAGTGAGGGTGGATGATGGACAAACAGTTATTTAAAATGAATTGAAGGCCAAAAGATAAAGAGTCAAAAACAGAAAACATTAATTCATTACATTAAGATTGCCTCACCGTGCTCCAGCTTGCTGTTTATTGCACTACGATAGCATCAGTTTGATTTGTTTTCACTTCTCTATGATGCTGTACATTACAGGTTAATAAGTGTGTGCCAACTTTTTTCAGTTTCAATGATGATTGTAAAAAAGTAATTAAAGGGAGCAGAGTATAAAGATGTTTACCAGGGCCAATTTAAAAATAAGTTCAGTATCAACGGAGCAGATGCCTATAGACTGATGGATGGTTTAGATTCTTTTAACGTGTGCAAGTACAAAATGTTAATGACAATATAAATGACATAAGAGTGATTTTCAATGAGTTTGTGAGGTTGACAATTAGCCATATTTCAGCTAAAAGAAGCTATAAGCAAATATCACTCATGTAAAAGAGCATTCACAGTATCAAAACCTTTATTCTGATGTAAACACATGGGTCAACTCATATGCATTTTGTGTCACTGATTGCATATGTAATATTGATTTCTAATCAGTCAAATTTGAAGATTAATTTTCTACACTGATTCAACTCAGGAGTGAGACGTCAATGAACAAGAAAGTCCTCCAGCTTGGATCTGTATAGCTGCTGTTCCCTGGTAGATTCTGCAGTCCAATTTACCGAAAAAATCCACAACATTTCCCATTTTAGACATTATAGGTCTCGTAAATGGCAAAATCTGTTGCACAATTGAAACATGCTCATGTAACAAATGTTTTCATTTTATTTGACCTGGTTTCAACTGTGTACTTTTGTGGAGGAGCCATGCATAGCTGCCCCCAGGTGGACATCCCATGGAACAACACCTTCAAACTAATTTCTCCAGTACATCACACAGCATACAGTAGATCCAGAGCAACCCAAAGATTTTGTCTTTTAACCCCTTAAAACCAGTGATTTCACTGGTATTGGTATAAACTCCAAGGCAGTTCAGGGATATTTAAAGGATTTCGGACAAATTCAATGGGCTTCCTCACATGTTAAGTATTATAATTGTACAAGTATACAATGTAGAAAATTCATCCAATTTCAAAAACCTATCACAGTTACCCATATATTTTTAAGCAATAATAATATTTTTTTCCCTTCATTCTATATGTGTTGAGTATCCCTAGAATGCATCCTGATATATTTGTGATCATTCGATTACACTTAAATTTAATATAGAGCTTTATAAAGATGGAACCATTGGTGGTTACCTCAGAGTTTAAGAGGTTAATGGTCCCAGTGAGACATAGTTGTAATTCAATATTGCTTTTAAGAATTGGATTATAGAGATCTGTAATTCAATATTGCCATACTATAGAGATTATATCAAAAAATGGTCACATGTTTGACGTCTACCAGACTTAGGTACAATTACATCTCTTCTGTTTCCTCTTTTGGAAATATAAACCGCAGAGAGCTCGTATTGTGTTGGTGGAAGTCCCAGTATAATGCTACCATGACCTTCACTGACTAATACGCTTTGCTGTACCTTTTTGAGTGGCCCTCATCGGGTGTTTTATATATTCCATCGTTCACAGCAGTTGCAAGGATGACACTCTGTAACTGTGACAGATATGAACTGCTTTGATTTTTTTTCAGAAACAAGAGCGAGCCAGAGATTTCTCTACTGCTGTTCATCTCGATGCTTTAAAGATCAGAGGAGCTGTCTTGTCACGTGGGTACAGAATAACCTCATACAGGAAGAAAACAACAGACCAGCAGAGGCAATATATTTCTCTTGTGCCAGTCATCAGCCTCAGAGAAATGAGACCAAACAACCACAGGGACCACGTGATGCACCACACCTATGAACTGACACACTTCTTCCTCTGTGTGCATGCTTTTCATTATGCAAAAGCTTGCCTGAGCTGCACCAACAGGCACACGGGTAGACAGCAAAAGTCAACTGACAAAAAGAGATAAAATAGAATATATCTCGACACCCTGCAGCTCAAAGCTTTTGAAGGGAGTCTGGAAACAGAGCTGCACCCAAAGAGTCCCAAGACAGCTAGTTTAGGGCACCCAGCACCTAGCAACAAGAGTGGCACGGGGTGGGGAAACCACGGAGAGCGTTATGTGGATCCCTCCCTGAGAAGGTGATTCTACATTTATTACTGTAAGGCTAAAAAAAATATGCATATTATCCTCTGTAACCCTGTCAATCCACACATGAATATTGCATTCACTTCTTTCTTTTGCTAAGACTGGCACATCAATAATAGAACAAAAGCACTGTGGTGAAATAAAACAGTCGACATCATAGTCAGAATATGACAGTGGATGATTGCCTCTATCCTTTGAAGGGAGAAACAAGACCATGTGACTCACAGTATACTTATTCAAATCCATGCACATGGAGGTGTCAGGGAAAGTGAGAATGTTATTTCAGCGTGTCCTTTCTCTTTTGCCTCACACTCCACCAGATCATTACATAATGTGCAGTGATTTTGTAGCTGAAATGAAACTCGGAAGCATCAAAGCAGACACGTGAGAATGATCAGTCAGGTGGTCCTTCTTAATTCACATCTCTCTATCTATGACTATGTCTTATTGTTGCTGATGTGTCTTCTATTCTTTTCCTGAACTTGTTTTATTGTATGTACACCGCGAGGAAACTTTGAGAAAGGCTCTTTATAAATAAAACTTACTATTATTATCCTGCTCAGAGCCCAACGGCAAACACGCTATACAGGCTTTTGCCAAATATCCAGTGAAAGCTCAAAGCATTATGGGAAAAGAAAACATTAGACAGCCTGCTTCTATTTATTTGTTGAAAACTTTTAAAAAATCTTTGAAACACAACTAAAAAAATGTAGAGCGCCAGCTGTCTCCATTTCACCAGATGCAATGAGGCCAATGGAGCCAATCTATTTTGAGATGCATTGAGATTTAAGGAAACTAAACTGCTAAATAATTGAAACAAAGCTTTGGCCACAGCCTGATGGCGAGGCTTCAGTCAATTATGACATCATCAGGGGGTGAGCGTACGGATGATGTCAGGTCACTGAATAGGTAATGAGTGATCAGTTTTGATCAAGATTTTGGAGCTATCAGTGCTTAATATAAATGTGGATTTTATTCAAATATCGACCAAGCTGACATACAGCCGCAGTGTGATGGTTAATAATTCATCATATAGATCTTTTTTTATCTTGCTAGTAAGGCCACCTGTTTTTCAGTGGCAACATTCAGGAAAACAACACAGAACAACTGTACGTCTCTTATGTAAACATCCATCTGAACACACTTTAACAATACCCATACATACACTGTCACTGTGGTTTTATTGGTCTACCTGAGCAGTTTGGCACATCTCAGACCTGTCTCACACTACGGGGAACATCCGTGCTTAAAAAAACGACTGTCACTGTCAAATAGAGAGTATGAAAGAACAAAATGAACCCACCGTGATGGCCCCCCTGCATCCTCCTGGTCCTGATGCTGATGTTTTCTGTGGATTCGCCGCCAAGCGCCCGCTGCGCGCGCCCTGATGTCGTTCTTCTTCTTCTTCTTCTTCTTCTTCTCTTCCTCTTCCTGCTACAAACACTTCACAGGGTGAAACTTGTCGGGACTGAGCAGCTATAGAGTCTCACACTCCACAGTCCCTCTAGCTGCAGTGGAAATATGCGTGTGTGTGAGTGTGTGTGTGTGTGTGTGTGTGTGTGTGAGAGAGATGAGAGTGCGGTGCGTAACCGGTTATTGCTGTCATACTGTACGACCAGGGAAACCGGCGCACAGGCAGGTCCCGCCCACCCACATGTAACACTAGAACTTGTCTGAAAACACATGTCATTTTACTTGTGATACTAAATTATATTTGTTTTTTATTTATATTAAAATGTTATGTTGCAATTATTATTTCTATAGCCCTTCTATATTCTGTATAGATTTCATTTCACTTTTATAACCTCCATACACATTAATTATTCATACGTGTCATCATAATGCATGTGTGTATATACAGTACATATATACACACGTTTGTATTTGAAATTGTTAGCTTTGGAGCATAGTTGCTTTATTTTGCATGTTCTTATCCTTTGAATGACTCATCTTAGTGGTGTCTTGTTTAATATATGTAATATAAAATATCATAGAAACTAAGTACAAATATATTTTGCAACACTTTATATTATGGCGACAATGGTTGGGAAAATTATCACTACTTTTTTGCATGCCAGATTTTAACTTCAAGTGCTGTTATGCAGATGTTTTGCATCTGTGATTCTGACAATTATACCAATTCCATCATGCAAGACAGTAGCTAACTCATGATTGGTGAGTAACTACAAAAATTCCTTAAGTGATAACGTTGGAGACAAATGTAAAACTTCAAGAGAATGACTAATTTATAGACAAAATCCAGACTTTCCAATATGTTAATTGTTAGCATATCAAAATCACTGATGAAATATGACGTCGTTGAGGTGTGGCCACTTGTGTGCCTTGTTACAAGCCTGATAAGAGCAAATTGAGTCTTAAATAAATTAAGACAATTTTCCATACATGACCTTTTACTAAATCCCTGTATAAAGCTTCGTGGAATGTGTGATGTTAGTTGTTCAGTGCTTCTGGGGATTTGGATGTTTCGTAGCTTTAATCAGCGCAGTTTTGAGATGTGGCTGAGACCCCATTCAGACTTCATACTTACTGCACATTACCCCGAAAACCAGAAAAACCCTAAGACACCAAGAACACAAGCAACTCACAAAAGTCACAATTTTATTGCACCTTCATACTGAACTATAGAGTGGTAAGAGTCGCTTTCAGTATGAAAGGTCTCTTCCATGGTCAGAAAAGGTGGTGCAAAATACAGAACCGTCAATGCAAACATGTGGACCATCCATTCACACTGCATGTGTTCCTATGTGTCAGGTTGAGGGTCACACCCCAAGTCCATTTCACAGCCGCCAAAGGCATCGTATTGAAATCAGAGTCAAAGCCTTTCTTGTACTGTACACACTGAACCAACTTGGGAAGGTCTTGCATCAGAACAGACAAATTTCCTATAAACATATGAACACATTTGCAGATAAATTCTCGAGTTAACATCCACCAACTGATCTGAGTATTAGTAGCACATTAAAGATCTGTCATCTTCTTTAAATTACGTATTTATAACATTTAATCCTATAGTTTTTAGAGCCAATTCAAGGCAACATCTCTAGGATTAAAATAACTGCATGGGCAAATCTTTACAGCGGTGGAGGGAAACACGTGTAGCACAAGGTGGACTGTACAATCTTCTACACTGGCAAAGCAAGTAGTTCTCATGACACTAATATCTATGTTTCTGTGCCCAGACTGGAAGATGTTCCCATGACGTCCACACCTGAAATACGTGTATAAAAGTTTCTACAGAATGTACACAACGCAAAATGGTGATCCAGGGAGAAGGTTTCCTCCAACATGGCATGAAGATGGGATGCGGGATACCTGGCTTCCTGAGTCATAGCCCAGTTTCACCATCAAAAAATTGCATAGAGATATAAGGGGGAAATAAATATTAACATGTGGCATCTCCATTCTAACACAGTGCCTCAAGTATCATTTCAGTTTTATTTCAGTACATTTGGTTAAGAACAGTTTGTGGTGAAAACAGGAAAGCCAAATCCCAAGACTGAGAGCTTTTGAACACAGGACCGATGAGGTGAGGTACAGGTAAAATGGCTGCACAAGCATGAAAAAAAAAAAAAATCCAGGCTCCGTCCACAACCCTGCTCTCTGACAACACACACACTGTTCTCAGAGACAATCCGCTGCCTGCACATTGTTCATGAACACTTCAACAAACAGCACTGTAATTGTTTGTATCACTGGTGTATGATCTAAATGTAATAACACTGAAAGCAAAACAATTCTGATTTGTAAAGAAAAATGTGATTACAATCCAGACATAGAACCAAAATTATTCTTAAATTTTAGAGCCAATTTAGACATGCATATTTTTTGTATTTGTGCATAACTTTAAAATCAAAATTTTACCAAAAATATGCAGGCAAAGTTGGTCTTTAAAAACAAGCCATGTGGCAACACCGCAACAAAATAAAATGGCAAAGGTATAAAATAAGAGTAAAATAAAATAAGCGAGTGTAACCGACTAAACAATTGTGGATGGGTAAAATTTGGTATAAAGTATTTTCAGGAATATGGTTATTGGGAAAAAAAGGTCACTTTTTTTTACTATTTCTGAGCCCTTATGTCTGCATAACAGCATATTACGCTCTAAGATTGTGTATAGGATTTAACACGACTGCCTAGATGTTACATAATCGCTCTCTTGTTCACCTTTCCCTTTACAAATACCATACATATTTCATGTAATTTCATTCAAGCTCCGTTTTAAGGGCAATTACAGGAATTCTAGTGACAACAAAGTAATATTACAGATTGCATGCATAGAAAAGCTTTTAAATCAGTCCCTGTGGTATTTTGAATAAAAGGTGAAATTACTGGTCAAATCCAGACAGCACTTCATGTTCGCTTATTCTTAGAATTTTAATAATCAATCTACCTCAATCTACTTAGTCAATCTATTGACTTTTTTTATTATTAAAGTGGGGTCCGAACTGAACATAAAGACAGAAAGAAAAAGAAAATGTTACATAAATTTGGTGTTTATATTGGCTCAATCTCCAGTCAGCATGACCTCAACTGCAATCTGGGCTCTCAGCGTCGGATTCCAAAAACTCTCTTCCCTCCGGGCGTTACAGACCACTTGTTCCTTCTGTCCTGGATCTTCTGGAAGATGCTGCTGCCGCTTCTCCTCTTCTCTCTTTTATAGTTTTTTATTTTCTTTACCTGTTCAACCATTCACAAGTACAGAAGTTATCATACTGCAAATGCAGAGAGTGACAATGTCTCTTTTTTATCACTTATCATTATTCTCATAATTATTGCCTCTGTCATTTTGCACCTGCTTCATTCAGTTCATTACTTGGCTTGGTTTTTGTTCTTTTTGCATTTCTGCTTTTAATATGGCAGATACGATAGAGAGATAGAATTGAAGATGCCCCGCTTGGCTTAGTTTTTAACAGGATTAGTATGAAAAAATATTTCAGAACCTATTTAAAAAAACTTTAACAATATGGTGTGGCAAGACCCAGAGAAGAGGGTAAAATTTTGGTGCTGATGTGGATCTAGAGGTTTGTCTTAATCAACAAGGGGAGATTATTGAATTTGTATAAATTTGATAGGCAAAAAATGCTGTTTATGCTGACAAAATGATAATCAAGTCCTATTCTGGTCATTGTTTCTTTTCCTTTTCCCTTTGGGGCGGCTAACACTGCTGCCTCACAGCAAGAAGGTTGTGGGTTCGAATCCCGGGGTTGACCTCCACACCTTTCTGTGAGGAGTTTGTATGTTCTCCCCCGTGTCTGCGTGGGTTTCCTCCGGGTGCTCCGCTTTCCCCCACCCACGAAAACATGTTACTCCTACCATTGCAAAACATGTACGTTAGGCTAATCACTCCGACCATTGCCACTGACCAAGGCAAGGTAGAAGATCTGGCGTTGGTCCCCGGCTGTTGTATGTGTGAGTGCAGAGAATTAATTGACATTAATTATTATTCTTTCTTTCATGTTGTCACCATACCAGAAATTAAAATAAGATTGAATGCAGAGGAAGAATCTAAGTCAATCTGAGCCCTGTACTGATATGTTTCTTTTATTTTTGCCTTACCTTTCCTCTGTCAAACTCTTCATCCCACTCATCGATCACTGTGTCTGACTTGGAAATGCGGGCATCCTCAATGGCATCTCTTCTAACCGCAGAGACTTCTCCATTCCAGCTGAGAACTGGACAAAACAAACAAAATAAATAAAACAGTGATTTCCAAATAACACTGGCCGTTGCAACTATCCTGGTCCTAAGATTACCTCCTGAAAACAGGATGATCGACTCACCATTTGCACCATAAGCCTTGTCAGTGGCATTCCTGAGCAGTTCTTCTACCACGCCGCTCGTCTTTTTTCCATCCCAGCAAACAGTAGCAGCACGGGGCTGGACATCTCCTGGTGCATCTCCATCAGCTGCTGGAGCCTGACAACGTTTGTAACTGTCCTTCACGTGCCTGTCCCACACTACAGTCAGTGCTACATTCGAAGTGACAAACAACACCAAGAAAATGCAGCAAACGTATATAAATATGATGAATATGAAGAAATGAATCATTCTCATAATGTAAGTACTTGTTGTCTTTCAGCACAGTAGTGATAAGCTGTCACCCAGACGAGAGGCTGTGTGTGAACAGGTCCATACACACCCGTGGTTTTTCTGCTGGTTGTGTCCTTTTCCTTGTTCTTTTTGGAAGGGGGCTCTCCTGCATCCGACTCGTTCTGACCATCTGAGCATCTCCTGCTCTCCTCCCTCAGTTTCAACCCTTCTTTTAACTTCTTCTTCATCTTTAATTTCTTTTTAAACAGCATTAATCCTCCAGTGTCATTGTGAACAGTTGTGGCCTTCACGTCAGAACTGGTATTGGATAAATAAAATTCAACAATATTAGTTCAAATGAAATACACGTAAGGTTATATCAACATAATTTAACTCATCGCAGAGTGGTAAGAGGAGCGACGAAGGACATTTTACAACTTAAAAGAAATAAGACAAAGCATCATAACAGCAAAAAAAAGAAGTGTGGCATGTAACAATTAAAAAATAGTGGACACAGTGTGGATACCGTGCATTGTGAATTTTAGTGTCCGACAGTTGGATGTGATCAGTATTTGATGATGGAATTAGCTGGGTGTTCTAGAAATTTTACACCGCTTTGTCCAAATTACAAGCCAGAACTCTTCGAAGTAGGCCTGCACAAATTTGTTTTTCTAAAGTCTAAAATTTCTAAAGCTTTGAATTGTTGTTACATTAATGATGCCATTTCAGAGAGCAGCTGACACATGCACACTGCATATTATGTATCTTAATATGTTCAGCAGTATTTAGGAATTAGAAATGTACTGAAGCAGAAACTAAAAACCATCACTGCACCTCTGTGGTGTTGATGATGTCTCCTGTAGAAAGCCCACCACCTGCATCTTTTTCTTCTTCTTTTTCTTTTTTATAGGCACAGCGCCTTTCTCTGGCTCCTCCTGGTGCGACTCTGGCGCCCTGTGAACAGGCACTAGCTGTAGCTGCACTGACTGGGTTGTGGCAGCTGTCTGAGGCCTATGTTTTGACGACTCTGCATTCGGAAGGGAAGATAGATTCCAGATCCCATCCTGACCCCATTCCTCCTCGTGGTCTGCAGGTTCCAGATGGGACAGGACAACATCCCTCTCCTTCCCTTTCTCTCCGTCCTCATCTTCCCTCTTTCTCTTTTTCTTTCTCTTCTTTCGCTTCCTCTCACTAGCCAGATCCACAAGGTTCGATTGTGTACATGTAGCACGCGGCGTGACCGACTGTGTGTCACCTTCAACCTCAGAATGGCGCCTCTTCTTTTTCTTCTTCTTCTTCTTTTGGCTTGCTGTTTGTCCAGGAAGGCTGTTGAGGTCTGCCTCTTGGACCATGGACATGAGTTTGTTGGAAGACTTGGGGCTTTTTGGGTTGGGACTGTGAAGCCCATTGGTTTTGGGAGAAAGGCTGGCATTTGGTTTTTGCATTGTGGAGAGAGGAGACTGTTTCTGATGGCTCTGCTGTTTGAAGTGGGCTAAAGGTGGTGACTGGATTTTGGTAGAATGGAATGGACCAGCTCTGGTAATAACAACAGAGAGAACAAGAGAATACACCTGGGTTGTCAATATCATTTTGAGGTTAATATCTTATAGACGCAAATGCATTTTCACAATATTTCTTAAGTGGTGCCGGTTTCATAGGGCTTACCTGGGAGTGTGAGTGGATGAGGTAAGGGTGAGGGGATTAAGTTGAGTTTGATGCAAGGGGTCACTGGACAGCTGGCGTGGGAATGGGGGCAGAACATCAATGCTGCTCAGACTCCGGCTGCGAGCCTGTAGTTATTGACATAAATAAAAACTTGGTGGTCTAAAGAAAATAGCCATGAATGTGACCAAAATAAAGAAGAGAGTCAAATAAGGAAGGGGGCCGTTGAGGGATGGTAGAAAAAGATGGCGGGAGGAAAACAAAGAGGAAAGGGCATTGCAGACAAGAATTAGAAATGGTTAGAAAAAAAGAACAAACTAAAGGAAAAGAAGACAAACAAGTACTAATATGTGGTTGATTAGACTGGAACACTGGAGAAATGACACTTGTTACTTGGTTACTACTTAAATACAGCAATCAAATTTCAAAATGGTGCAGGGTGGGACAACAGGAAACTAAGAAAGTGCTGCTACTGCTGTGAATGAGAATAAAGTTCACCTTCTTGGCTGACAGGGCCAGTTTCTTGGCGGGTGGAGGTGACATGGTGCTGGTGGGTTCAGATGTGATGTTATTGAGGACCGGTGGTTTTAGTTTCACCGTCTTCTGCTCCTCCGTGTTCTGACTGCGTTCCACAATCTTGGCTGGAGATGCCAGGCCATTAGAATCTTTCCTTGGCGTGGATGGGGTCTCCCCTGCCGGCGCACTTTTAGGACCAATGGAATCCTGGATGACATAAAGGCAGCGATAGATTGTGTTTACACAGCTGTGCATACAAATGGCTGTAATTAACCTCTTTCAGTACCATGACAACATTTGCAGGACTGCCAGCCCATTCTACATTCCAAAAATATGAACTGACAATTACAGAGTAATGCCATTTCACTCCGCAAACACACAATCCGCCATGCTCAATGCTGATGCAGCACTCTGTGCTCCCATATTAACTGTGAAAACAAAGAAATAAGTCTCCCAATGCCAACTAAGGCCACCAAATATGACAGAATTTGGTCTTCCAATTAAATGAGTGCCTGGATATCCTAAGCAGCACAGTTATGGGACTATTAAAGTTTACAGTTGGAATAAAGTTAAGCAGGACAAAGTGTGATAAATACACGGATATTTTACAAATAGATATCTTTGGCTTAAACATGGCACCATATTGTTATGTTGTTACAGCATTGTTGAGGCCTGCAGACAAGAAAACTGGGGTTTCAGCTCAGCTGTAGTGAAAAAGGAAGCGGGCCATCAGTTTGGTATGACTTGTGATAGCGGAAACGGGTCATATTAAGGACTTCAGATAAAACAGAACCTAACTACTGTGATATCTAGTATTGAAAATCATACTCTCTGCATATTTTGGTACATTTACACCTGCCTAAATATATCTAGATGAGATCACATTATGACCGTTGCAAGTACAGTTGATGTATTGTCCATCGTGATGAAAAGGTCAAAACAATAAAAGATGATGAGACCACATCCGAGCTCAAAATCAAAAAGAATCTGTGCATTCCTCATTGCTGATCTTACCTTTGAGTCACTAGTGTCGGCAGAGGAAGAATCTGATAAAGACTTGAATGAGGTAGACGCCGCCATGCCCCTGCCCTCACCACCTTGCCTTTTGTCTCCCTCTATCCTGTTGATGCCGTTGGAAGGGGTGGGCGTGCTGCTGCGTGACAGGGTCTGGCCTTGGGTCAATTGTTTCTTCAGCTTCTTGAAAGGTTCTTCAATAACTGTGGGTCCACTTTGCAACTTTGGTGGACCATGGGAGGATGAAGTCCCATTGGAAAGTTTGGACTGTGACTGAATGTTCACACCATTCCGAGAAATGGGAAGTCCTAAACCTCCATCCATTGACTGGATTTTGCGCAATTGTGCAGGTTCAAGTTTCTAAAAGAAGAAATGATGCTCTTTTAAAAATAACTAATTGATCAAAATGTTCCAGATTGTATAAAAAAATTTTTTTTTAAAAACGAGCGCACAGTTCATCGTCATACCTTTGTGACCTGCGGTGAGGAGAGAGGTCCATTCAGGTTGGCCCGCTTTATCTGTTCAGATGACATATTGTTCTTCCCAGGATGTAGCATTCCCTGCTTAGTGGTTTGACCATCTGCATTTTTCTTAGATTCAGGAATCCTAAAATATACGATCATCAAGTCACATTTATTTCATTATATGATGAAAGAAGCACCTTTTTTGACCTATTTAATGTCTCACCTCAGGTAGAAAAGCACATAAGCCTGCTGGTTCAAGACCACTTTGATGTTACTTGAGTGGACCATCGAATCATTCATTTGGTACCATTGTCCATTACTTGCCTATTAAAGAAACCAGACACGTTAAGTTTGTAGTAACGCGAGAAGCCACAACTTTAACTCTGAAGTTCACGTATACAGGAGACGTACAACACATAAAACCCTGGTCTGTTTTCACAAAAAATAAATATTGGAAGTGAATAATAACTAAATATTATATGTCAACTAAGTACTGGAGTTGTAAAATGACTAAACAAATAATTACCCCTGCATACAAGGGAGGAGTATTGAGTATCCTGTTAGGAAGGATCATACTTGATTGCAACTACATTCCTGTGTAAAAATAATATTTGCCACATGTTGACTAAAGCACTGGTTGTGTGTGTCCTTACACTACACATTCAAAAGATGTAAATTTGCGAAGCAGTAATGTGAATATCTGTGATGGTTTTTGGAGAAAGAGCACGACCACGCCTTTCAGCTTGGTATGAGTGATCTGATCTCCAAGGCTGTCACCATCTTCTCAAGTTGAAGCTGTTCCAGTTTCAACCAGAGATGTTTTTGTTTCAGCCCCAAAGTATGTTAGTGGATTCATGTAATCACTCATTTAGCAACTGTGTACGTCACAATGGCCTTAGTGATAACTTTTGCTGTGCATTGGACGTTCAGGTTGTCTTACCTTAACATAGCAGTAATAGTGGCCAGCATGACAACTATATCCAGAGTGCACCAGAACAGCATAGAGGCCGTACATAATGGGATCGCCTGAGCTCTGAGACATGTAGGGGCGGATGTTCAGAAATTCTGGGTACCCTACATCCTTAAAAAAAGGGAAAAGGAGATAACTATGAAAAACTGTCCGAAATGCCACAGACCTTTGGAACAAGCGATGGTGTAGAAATTATTTGTTTACCTTTGTTATTTTCCCTCCACTGAAGTTGGCAAACCTCTTCAGAGACAGGGTCAGTACATTGGATGTTCGATGGACTGTGAAGCGTTTGGTTGCTGGTACTTTCTTTTTGCACCTGGATACGAACAAATCCAAGATTAATGATGCCTCCTCACAAAATAAGTATTCCATTTTCTTTTTAAATGCTGATACTAATAAACATAACCAAACATCTATTTTAGCACTGACCTTCCTCACATTTAACTATATGATTAATCCTGTATTGTCAGAAGAGATATGTTTCACTCACTTGGCACACATATAGGCATTTTCTCCACTTAATACATCTGGCTTGACAAACAGTTCCAGTGCTCGCACAATGTTTGCTGCTTGCTGTAAGAAAATGGCAGAGAAGTATTTAGTAACACAGAGGTAAGTAAGAAGGATATCTATAGTTGAATAAATATATATATATATTATAGAATCAAAATAAAGAATAAACTACAGAACAACAGATAAAGGTAGAGTAAAGATTGTTTAAACAACACAAAAAACATACCCGAATCTCAACAGCAATGTCCAGGTAAGGGTCATACGTGTCTGACACACTTTTGCAAATAGAGCACTTGACTGAAAGAAAATTAAATAAATGTGACGCTCCATTCACAATGATTATCATAATGTAATGTATAGCCCATATCAAAAATTGTTAAAAAAAACACAACCAAATTTTATAATTGCTGCTTAGTCCCACATTGTCACACATTACAAATCAATGGTTACACAAATTTTATTTCATGAGATCATTGCTGAGTAAATTTTAAATGTGTGAAGTTTTTAAATTGTGTTCTAATGAGGTGAGGTAAAGAAGTGGAAGAGGTCTAGACAGATTAATTTGTCAAAAATGTACATTCTCCAAAAACACAACTCAACAAACTCAACTAACTCAATGAGCTGTAATGTGTCATGAGTGACATGTAGCCGTAAATACACCTTCATGTTTAAAATAATAAACGATTGCAGCTTTTTAAGGTACTACCAATACAACCCTTTTTAGTGCAGCCATTACAAGTACAGGACTGTCGCACATCCCCATTTAACAAACACATTATGAGAAATCGTATGGGTGTTTAATAGACCAAGCCATTTAAGAGTTTAATACTTTTGAACAAGATTTATATTTACGTTAACAGCACATAGCTCTACAAGCAATATTTCCTGTATTTGTGTGGATAAGCTATATTTACCTCTTGACCTGAGGTAACCCCCAAAGATCTGGTGGACCAGCGTTGTGGCCTGTGTTTGCCTGTCAAGCCTATAGATGGTAATAAAAAAAAATTTTTTTTTTTAAAGCTTGCTTGTCAAAGCAGAATTATACACATCTTTATGAACAAGTATACTGCGTGCTTTAAACGGAAAATCATTAAACAACAGCTTACTTAGGAAAGCCGTTAAGACAGGCTTTCTGCATTGCATCAATGGTGTAACGCAAAAATTCATGGGCATCCTCCTGGCTCCCAAAGCGAAAATGTCTTGCAATTTCTGCAGGAGAAAAAAGAGAAGATATATATACATATATTAGATCTGTTACAATTAAATGTCTTCATAACAGCCATGTTTTAACCACATCACGCACACTGTATATCGCATCAATATGGTATTCTTATTACAAAACTGTTTCAACAAATACAGTATATTGGCTGAAGTTTTAGAAGTATTATCGATGCCAAAAAGAACATAGCACTTAGATGCAGCATTACGAACAAACCTTTACATCACCAACATTCTGTATTCTGTGTCTTCACTATTCAATGTATTGTCAAAACAATAATAATAATAATTTATAAATAATTTATAAATAATATTCAAAATAATGTATATAAAAATATATATATATATTTAAGGTTGTTTATTATTTCAGAACACACACTCTGCTCAATCCATTTTGGCAACTTTAGAATCTCAAAAATACGGTTCAACAATAACTAAATAAAAAGTAAGTGCCTTCAGCATCAGAGAGACACCAAACGCTTCATGCGTCTCATAAAAGTGTCTCGTTATCTCTGCGATCTTTGGCTCAAACATTACCTCTTGATGTAAAAGTGAAAGTATGAGCTGGTACAATGTTTTAATCATCACCACATTCCCAGCTTCCTTGTGTGTTTGCGACAATGAGTCACCTCTGTGTGGGAAACAGGAACACAACACTAATGATGTGTTTGGGAACAGTGGTAAAAACAGTGGGTGCAGGATTTGTGGACTGTGGTGGTCATTTACAGTAACTGCTGCTGGATGTAAAATAAAATGATGACAATGTGCTGTATTTGTATTTTGGGGGCATGCTGAGCACAGATGTTGAATTTTCATTGTATGCATTCACACTGTTCTAGCTGTAGTCGCAATATTCTAGCTGCAGGGAGGCCATGGGCTAAATACATCTCTGAGCTCTGGTCAAAAGGAAGGCAAAAGGGTGGACGGTACATTTTTGTGCTAAAGCTGCTCCCCTCAGCCCGCAGTCACAAGGAGACAGAGGGCATTGGGGAGGGCGGGGGGAAAAGAGGAGCAGAAGGTGGAGACATGATTGCAGCAGCACATAAGGAGAGAAGGCAGGTGGGGAGGGGAGTCAGGTGTGGGGAGGGCTCCCACGAGACTACAGCGCACTACCTCACATTGTCAAGGTGCAACTCATACGTCATCCCCATTCTAATACATGGTGTTCATTCACAAGCTGCAGTCTCACTGGTACATTTACTGTGTGTACCGCAGTAACCGGCTAAAGTCACCTCACCTGGTCAGAGTGTAGTGAGTGTTGCGTCATTCTGGTTATTTAACTTCGCACAAACCGGCAAGAGCAAAGGGCTCAGATATAATCTTACTGACAGCGTCAAGATGAAGCAGTGATCTTACTTTTCAGGTCTCTGATGAAGGACACAGGTTTGATGGCATTGCCTGTGTTGGCAAATGCTTGGATGATGTGGTTCTGCATTACACAGATCATACAAAACCCCGACTGATGACCTGAAACACAAATGCAGAGAATCACAGTCTAATCTATGCACATTATTACGCATAAAAGAATTTTGGAATTGGTTTTGGTATGAGCAATGAGATGACGTCTGAAAAGTCAGACTGAGCTGATGGTCTTAGCTGGGATACTTACTCATATTTGAATATAATTTCATGATATTTTGACTCTCTGACACACAAATAAATTAATTCTAACATTTAGCAGAGTAACTCTAGTTTTGTCTAGCAATACATATGGACAAGTGTCACATAACAAATTTTGTAGCGGGCCGATTTCTTGACTGGCTGTCGTTAAATAAATAAATATACTAGTATAGAGGAAAAATGAAAACTTGAAAATAATTTCTCATTATTTTAGCAAGTTGTACATGAATTGACAAGTCAAATAATCCTTATATCTCATTTATAGCAAAATAAGAAATGATATGGTGAATTCTATCCCTTTAAGGAACTAGTTCTCTGTGTCAGAATGCTGGAAAATGACGTCCAACAGCCCATATTCTTCTTTTCCAAACCATTATCTTCATAATTCATCCACTTTGTATTGAGTCAGATGATTACTGTCAAATAGTTTTCCTTGTTTTCTCAGTGTCCTTCCACTGGCCAAAGAACTACAGGTTAGATGAATTGTGAACTCTCAGGCCCTTACTTAAGCAATCTATGCGTAAAGTCTGGCTCACAGCTGCATCCTGCGATTTGGGGCCTGGCCAAGACCATTTTGCTATTTAAGTGGCGCATATTCGTGGTGCAAAGTGAGGTGCAGAGCACAAAGGAGTATGATTTAAGGTCCTCATGGTCAGCTAATGAAATCCCAATACTCATCCAGAGGCTGAAAGACATTCTGTGCTTTCCATCTGCACTGCGTAATTATGCACACCTCTTCCAATGTGTGTTTTTTATGTCTACTGGTGACAACGAAGGGGGTAACCTGAACCAGCTGTGTGATGTACATTTCCTTTTATGGCGTTCACTCCCAGAGTTGGGGGTGTTCCCCAAAGATGAGACGGATGAGCATTTGCTGTCAGATAATAAAACTTAACACAAGAACACAATGCTGGAAAACAAAAATGTGAAATTTCAAAGTGGACTCAGACTCTGACTGAGTCTGATTTTTATTTAGTTTACAACTTTTCCTGCACTTACTGAATTAAACTGTCTAAATTAAATGCAATCATCCGCGTCCCTATGTCTAACAAGCAGAGTGCACATGTGTGGCGTATATAAAGCTAACCTGAATACCGCGCTCTTTCAATCTCAGAAAACCACAATGCTTAAATAGACAAGTGTCTAAATGTGGTTTGAGTTGGTTTACAGCACAAATGCTTTTTGCTGCCCACGATCACAACGCACCGCCATTTTGCATGATCACTCCTCATTTTAAAACCAACACACCTGCAGTTAGGCGCAAGTGTATTTGCTATTTACACAACATGGGCATTGGACGTGAACATGACAACTGCGTCGGGAGTACAATTGCAATGACTCTTGGGGACACTTTGCACCACCTTGCACCGGTCTTACGATATGGGGGAAAATGTTATGGGAATATGAGTCCAGTAGAACCCTCCCATCCAATGCATGCTAAGATAGTTTCAGACAACCTGCACCCCCAGGCAACAAGGACAAAACACTCAATGTGTTCACACTGGCCTGCTGTAGCAGCCGTTTTTGTTTTTCTTCTTCAGCTGCTTTAGTTTACAACGTGTTTCAGCCACGTTCGTACAAAGGGAAACAGTAGCAGAGTTACAGTAAGACCCCCTACCATTTGCTGATGGGAGGACTGTGTGGGTGTACCGAGTGTAAAGAAAATAATTTACTGTGAGTAAAAAAATTACTCAAGAACTCACAGGCACGACTGTGCTCCTTTGAGAGTAGATAGTTGGCAAGTGGCGGGGTGTATGTCAGACACTGCACCGTGGAGTTGAGGAAGCAGGTGTTTCCCAGGTTGTGGAGGC
>OMNV01001474.1:41165-72003 GCA_900303265.1 Brotula barbata | reverse complement strand
CGTTTTTGTTTTTCTTCTTCAGCTGCTTTAGTTTACAATGTGTTTCAGCCGCGTTCGTACAAAGGGAAACAGTAGCAGAGTTACAGTAAGACCCCCTACCATTTGCTGATGGGAGGACTGTGTGGGTGTACCGAGTGTAAAGAAAATAATTTACTGTGTGGAAAGGGTAAATGTTCTAAGGCCAACAGCATTTAAGAAAAATTACTCAAGAACTCACAGGCACGACTGTGCTCCTTTGAGAGTAGATAGTTGGCAAGTGGCGGGGTGTATGTCAGACACTGCACCGTGGAGTTGAGGAAGCAGGTGTTTCCCAGGTTGTGGAGGCCGGCTCCCACCCTGTAAACACGCTCCCATTTGAGTGTGAGTTTGTTCCCTGGAAAGAGCATCTTCTGTGGGGCAGGTATTCCATCACTCTGGCCACCGACCACATTCTCTGTGACTGTAAGAAAATGAATTACAAACAATAGTGAACAAGCTTGAAGATGGGAAGCAATAGGACAAAATCTCAATGTTTCAAGATTGATACAGTAAGAACTAGTGACTTTTCTGATTTCTAAGTCGGATTCATTGTCAGACCTCACCTTGCCTCTTTATTTGGGCCGGCTCTGTGGCCTTTTGTCCCGTTGCGCCCTCATTCCTGGGGTTGAGGATCACATACTTGTTCTTCAGGCTGTCTAGCTGATACGAGAAACCCTTGCTTGCAGGTTCAAACTCAATCTTCTGCAAAAGGACCTTTTTAGCAGAAGAGGCTAATAGTTTGTTGAGGTCACCTTCATCTCCGGTCTCCTTTCGACCAGGTTTTAAGGCCTCCTTCAGTTTATCCACTATCGGCATTGTTGGAACATCACTGCAGAGAAGATTAGATTTATTTCAGTTTTGCACAGAAAAAGCAAAGTTTCATCGTGATGTGTGACCTTCAGCTGTGGACACATTTTTGTGTGGCTGTCTCATTGGGATCCAACTCCTCACAATGATCGAGAAAAGGCTCCTTTAGTGTGTGTGATTTAGGGAAGACAAAAATTAAATATTGTGATTGAAATCTTCGGCTGAGACATGTACGCAAAGAGCAAATAAAATTATACCATATACCATGCACTAACACAGTATGACGGACTCTTATTTTCTGAGCATAAGAGAAGCAAACATACAACTGAATCCATGCTACAATCTAATAAATCTAAGTTTTTTTACTTTGCCAAGCCAAGCATTAAATGCAAGCAATACATGTTCTTCTGGCTACAACAAACAATGGCAGTTTGACCACCATATCAAAATCACTTGGAAAGGGAACCTGAAGCCAGTGCACACATAATTTAGCATCTCTTAGACTGAATATATGTTACATATTGTATACACTGAGAAGGAATGTATACCCATAATATGATGGTCAGAACTAGATTTTCTTATTCTTAAATTTATCTTTCAGGATTTGACCTAATATCCTTGTCTGTTTTTTTCCCTTTTTTATCTGTTTTTTGTTGCTTTTCCTACGTGTCCTCATGTGGCTAAAGGAGACGTACACAAAAATGAAGGGAACTGAGTGCATCTGAGGAGCCAGCTGGAACTTGGCAGCTCGCCCCACCATTACGCAAGACAGTAAGCGTTGCTAGAATAGGGTGAAACAGTGTGTGTGTGTGTGAGATGACGGAGGACAAGTGTCTAGAACACATAAGGTGTAAACAGCTGCTAACTTCCAGGTATCATTATCATAATTTTTTTCAACTACATCACTCTTTTTGTTGCTTTCAAACGTAATTCCAGCAAATGGCACATTACCATAATCACATTGATTATTTTATTTTCTCTTCTGAACTATGAGTCTTCCTCAGGTTCTTCACGGGCAAAAACAGTGCTTGAATAAAAACTGAGCGGACTCTTCTGTCAGCCGTCGACTGGCCCTTTAAATACAGTGCAGCTCAGTACACTACAAGAGCCATTTCAGTGTAGATAACAGTCCGTACACATTTCCACTGCCAGTCTGCCAGCGTCAGCTAAGTGAATGACTTGTGACGTATCTTTTTCTGCAGGGGGGGGGGGGCAGAATGACTTCAATGTTGACTTGAGTCCTCAAATGATAACCATTCAATGTATTTAGACAAAATGAACACCACTGCCCCTCTGCTCAGGAATCAAAAAGTGAACACATGACATCATGTGGACAGTTAGACAGTACACACTAAACCAAAGACAGAACAGCGGGGTGCTTAGCGGACAGTAACGTCATGAAACGGGAAGGCGGGTGAACATGCATTACATGCCAAGGACATGTTGACCTTCACGTGCTGCTGATTCAATTAAGAACCCACGGGGATATGGCACAGCTACAGCTGACTGCAATGATGCAACTGCTACAACAGACAGGATAGCGGATATAATGACCACAATAAAGGTGATCACATTATTATGCAATTGGAAAAGCCACTTCTCAAAGTAGGCACAGACAAAGTAGGTTCTATATATATATAATATGCATGAGCCATAACAATTGGTTTTGAACACAGTAAACTATTTTTCAAAATCTCCGCATTTCACTGGTTGAACAGCTACACTGAAAATGTGACACTATAATACTGTAATTTAAGGTTTAGTTTACATTTTCTGATATAAGGCAAGTAGGCTCCTCACCAATTAATAATGAAAGAGACAAGAATACACATGGTGAGATCTGTGAGCCCAGTGATCTCCCAGCTTTCTTAATAAACTGCAAAAACAGAGCTATTTTACCAGGTTTTAATCTCAGTGCATCACATATTACCTCATATTCTTGAGGTAACTGTTGTCATGGCCAGATTCACATGTACAATTACAGCAGCTGTCAGAACTTGTGAATAGCTGTCATGGAGCCATGCATGCAAGAGCAAGCAGTAGAAAGTAAAAAAGAAAAAAGAAAACAAGTCTCAAAATCTTTTAGTTCCTTTTAAAGTAATATTTTCTAAACTTTATTGTGTTGTTTTGTGGTTCACAATTTGTTTGCCTAATTATAAAATCTAAGATCTTTTACCTACTGCTACCTCTGAGTAGAGAAAAAGAGACAATAACTTTCTATTTTTGGGCCTGCAACTCCATACTATAAATCAGGTGTAAGGAATGAACAGCGCCGCCCTACAAAATACAGATGTACATAATATGACAGATGTATAATCATTTCAGATTATTACAACAGGAGTTATCGTGAAAACCAACATAGTGGACCATTACATTCCTGAACCGATGATAACATTATCCACAGTCAGATTATGACCATAACACTTCAGATCTATTATTTGTTGCTGTTCTCCAAGTCTGATGATATTACGGTAATAACAATACTTCTAACAGCACTGTAATTACAAAACCTTACGGCAGTATTCTGAAGAGTAAAATGAACAAAGCCAGAATTGTGATTCATGACTTAATAACAGGTTTTGTATTGTGGGTGCTTCATTTCTGAGACTTATCAGTTTAACTTGTATATAAATGATAAAATGTCTGCGATGACGAGGGATGACAAATTATAGGGAAGAATGTGTGTATACAAGATTAATCCACCCTTTCAGATAAGTTACTTTTCATGAGGCTATCAATCTTAAATAATTAATTCACGATTAACTCTATATGTCATAGCTAATGCACCATACATGGACTCGTTGCTTATGTTAGATACAACCAGATGTGATTAATTCATATATTGACATTTCAAATAGTAGCAAATAAAAATATAAATACAGGCAGACAGACCAAAATTGTCTTTCACCCTGATGTCCCAGTTGCCCTGTGATGTGCTGTCCAAATTATCTTAATCCCTGCTGTGCTCACAACGCCTGACAAAGTGGTGCATAGAATAGACAAATATTCTTCTTCCTTTCGAGTTGCTGAGATGCAGTGTTCAAATGAAAGATGTGATTGTTTACAATACGCAATCATTAACGAAATACTCTAGTTAACATGAACGCGTGAGTAATGTATGTTCGGCAGTTGGTTTAGTTAATATCTAAGCAGAACACTTCGAATATCAAGTATTGTGCTAAGCCACAACACGATCCCCTCATGCAGCAGCTCCGGTGTTCCCGATTAACGAGGTACCGAATTCACTGGTGTCTTAACTCGAAGAGCGTCGGTTTTAAAAACAATCGTTCAGAATTCTTTGTCTTATTTACATTATTCTTTGTTGATTAAAAAAGTTGACAACAATCCACTTACGGAGATCCACTTAGACCTTGGAGACATGGTGTCAGTGATGTTAACTAAAGTATTCGTTTTGGACGATCGCATTGAAATCCTCACGTGACGGTTTTACTAAACTTTCAATAACACTCAACGTATATGTTTACAGAAACAATTACCTGATTTCTGGATTTAATTACACGACCTCAACATCAACATCAATCCCACTTTCCGAGGTCCAAACATAGAAAAATATAAAGGCATAATATTATCATATTAAAACGCAAACACATCTTGATACTGCTCAATCACCAGTGTCGTATTCGTCATTAAATAATGTGATCACTAGTCCCTGAAAACCAGCTGGACTTTTCCTCAGGCGGGCCAGTCATGTCAGACAACAGTAGCCGTGGAGGCTAAGCTGCTAAGATTTATCAAAGCTAATGTCAGCTTGAACGAACCGGGTTTGGGATCAAAACGTCGCCACTGTGTATAATTAATGTTTAATGTGTCATATTTTTGTTGTATTGACTGTCCAAACAGGCGTCTATTTTGCGGTTGACAACATCAACAACAACAACAACAACAAATTAGCCTGCAAGCTAATTTAACGTGGCGAAACCCTCCAGCCTCGCTTACTGCTGCAATGTGGGTTAGCATGTAAGCTTCCAGATGGCTAACATCCCCAGACACCGTATGCTGTCGTTTTATACAACGATATCTTGCCACGAACACGATTTAAGAGAACATTACAGGTATTAAATTGTTCTTTGTTTACTCACCTTTTGTTCAACCGACCAAAATTCTTCACAGTAGCAGGTCTGCTACCTCAACTGTAGCTTTTAGGTCTGCTATTTTCGCCCATGCTGCATTATGGGAGGGCGTGGCCAGCGATGACTGACACAGATCAAGGACCCATCCGAGTAGTGGCCACGCCTTGACGAATTCAGCAAATCAGGGATTAAAGTTACAGTACGCCTGTCGGGCAGAGAACGACACGTGACTGCCAACCCACGGCCCCTATAAATTACTGTAAACATTTCGGTCACCTTGCATTAATAAACTAGCATAGACTGGTGTGGAGATTATTCTAATAACGCATTTCGATTAGAGGGGTTATAACAGCATGCATCGCATTCTTCATTTTTGACAAACATAATCACTTAAGTAGAAGAAAGCAGCTGTCCCATTCTTAAATCCTATATTAGATCTTGCCTGCAGTTTGAATCATCTTATTTGCATGACTTTTGACGTATGAGGATGTGTCGCAGGTTCTCCAGTAGGCGGCAGCAGATCGCTATGACAGTGTCCTTGGTCTCTTCAGGGCAGAGCACTGGAAAATAGACTGTCAATTCAATCCACTTTATGGCAAACACTAACAGTTGAGTTGGGTTACGTTAGCATAACAAAGAGAAAAGGCCCCAAAACCTCATAATTTCAAGAGCATTTATGATTTTAAAAAAAACAAAAGCACCACAGTGTATTTACATATATCCGTCCATATATGTATTTGTGTGATCTCAACATATCTGCACAAGTGAATGGTTTATCTAGTGTTGATAGTCTCTGTGTATAGTTTGTCAATTCATATTTTTATTTTTTGTATATTTTTATTTTGTCTTTAGTTATCACTCACTTCTTTTTCTACCTAGATTTTTGAGTTTCTGTAACATTGTGAATTTCCCCAATGTGGGATCAATAAAATTAATCTTATTATACCTTATATTAAACTATGGGATATTTAAATTCCCTTTGGGTGTGTTGGGTAACATTTCGTACAATTTACCCAGAATTCACCCTGTTATATTTGGTATTTTGTCAACTTTGAGCTTTTTTGTTTGAACTTTATATTGAATAGTGTATGTGAATATGGGCCAAAGGATTCAAGAAACTGAGAATGTTACATGAAAATAATTTAAATGTATATATGAGGAGTTAAGTTGTGTTATTATGTTGATTCTGAGTGTTTTTATCATTTTTTTTACCATTTTAATTGTTAATTCTATCATAAATCTTTTGTTCTGGCCATGTCCTTCCATGGATGTTAATATGGGTGCTCCTGACCAATACAGGTTATACTGATTCAGTGCTGATCTCAGAACAGACCACTCTTGGAGTTCTTTCGAACAAACATCTACCTGTATGTCTTTGTTTCAGCATACGATAAGTTAAGTAAAAAAATTAAATTAAATTAAAAAAAAAGACAATGCAAAGCGAATCAAAACAGTTTGGCATTTAATATTGGCTATTCATCAATGTACAGTATTTTTCAATTATTCATGGACATGCATGCAAGAATCTGCCTTCTCACAAAGTCTTATGTGAAACCAGCACAAGACATTTACCCACAATACTCTACTAGAATTTGTAATGAATTACACATGTGAATCTGAGGACACGTTCTTGTTAACCTTACATGACATTGGTTTAACACTTTTATGGATGTTTCTGTTGGTCTGCTGTGTAATACACACACACAAGGACACAGTCTTTATTTCACAGGGACCTGAAGGATGTTACATTCAGATAGTGGGCAATTACGCCACCAAAAATACCCTTAATGTGAATGAAATATTTATTTGTCAACTGTTAACGCTTGAGGTCTTTTCTTTCTAAAATATCAATGGTCTCATTTTCCACACAGAAATAATCAAATGTGGGTATTGTATCAATAGACTACGACGAATCACAAAATCTCCTTAAATAAAATAAGCTCTTACACCAAAGCATTACAAAAAGAAAAGCACAAATAATGCATGTATCAGAGAGTACAATTATAAAATACAAAACACAAAAAGGAGGATTCAATCCTCTTGTTTTCAGACATATTTCATTATAAAAACAAAATTAATAATTATAATAATGACTGTTATGGCAACTGTGTTCAAAGTGCATTCTTGTCTATTCAAGATTTTCTTAAGGAAAAAACAAAAACAAAAATACTGATTGTACACAGACTGGCATCTAAAATGTGATCGGCCACTCTTGAATGCTCAATTGTCAGGTAATTTGAAAGTTAACTGAATAGACTTGCATATTGAGCACAAATAGTATTTGAAGCAGGAGGCAGAACTCTTTCCTCGTGAAAGCTCCACAGTCACAACTCAGAGTGAGTGCTGCCCCGACAGAATCACTGTACCTTAACGTATAGACATGTACACATTTCATATTCAGTACAATTTAAACAATACCTTTGCTTCAGAAAAAAACCCCCCAAACAAACTACCAGACATGAATAGCGCAGGAACAAGAAATTCTTTGCACAGTAACATTTATTTCAAATGAAAGTGAAGTGGTTAATTAGAAAGTGCTCCAAGTTTGGAATAGAAGCATAAGAAAGTGCTGAACTGATCTATTTCTCAACATGATTCCTACTATTAAAAACAATCCTATTTTGTTTTTCTAACAACCTCACCAGCGGACAGGCACCCTGTGGATTCCTTACGAACAAAATATAATAACTTGACTGTATTTTGGGGATTTATGTCAACTGCAGACCTCCTCAGTGATACTGGATAGTGACCGTCTGCGGATTTAAGGGTCTTCCATATCGAGGAAATCATTTTTGGGGGGTGCAGACCCTCTGTACCAGGCACAAGAGTTATCACTCCTCTTGATACAAGCAAAGTGTTTGCCCTGCTCTCCGATGACTCTCCTCTCGATCACCCAGTCTGTCCACAGGCACTCCTCCGGACTCGTCATCACGCAGGGAAGAGAGCTGCAGCGGGTAATCTGGAGGCCAGAAAAAGAGAGATCAGAGACCGAAATGACTGCAATATTTTCACCCCCGTGGCTCTGTGGTAATGACCCACGGTCAGCTGTTAAGACTTCTACTCTTAAGTCGCAGCTTTGTACCTTGCATTCACAGCCCATTTCATAACGCTGAGTCAGGCTCTTCTTCTGGGTGGCGCTCAGATCGTCCCAGGGCTCAATGAAGTCACACAATGTCACGTGCACGGTTCCATCAGCCTCCAGTTTGCCTGTCGTGGAGAGAGAAAATTATTATTTGCCATGTGTCATCTCACTGCCCCAGATACCACAAACGGAAAGTGGCTTTTTTTTTTCTTTTTTTTTTTGTACACTATATAATTTTGCATTAATGGTACTTTGACTATTTCCATTTAAGGAGACTTAACATTCCCACCACTACATTTTAGAGGCTAAATAAATGAATATCGTACTTTTACCACTACTATTACCACTACTACTACTAGACAATAAAAACATTGGATGTACTGGATGCAAACACAAAGGATTTTCATTCTGTTCTTGTTTGTGTCTTAAAAATTCTAATCTTTTTCACAATGTGTCCTTCGGGTTTAAACTACTGAAGACGCTTTACTTCTATTTAAACAGGCAATTGAATGTCAGATAACAGCAATATGGTGACACAATAGAGGAAAATGATATGAATAATGTGAGGTAAGTATGTTATGCTTGTACCTGTGATGAGATACTCCTTCCTGCCGTCAGCATCCAGGGTCACTCCACACACTGCAGACAACGGTGCCGTGTAGACGTCTTCAATATCATTGCTGGGACCTTTGAACATCTGACAGAAAACAAACAAACTTTCAGACTTGTTGAGCTCTCATGAAATCATTTGCAAATGAGAATTAAAGCTGCAGGAGAAGATTTACCTTGCTCTGCTTGATATTATACTTGATCCATTTGATGGGGTTGCCATAGATGTCGTTGCCAGCATCAACTTCTTCTTCCCCAACTACCCTTGCCCTGATAACTGGAAACAAAGAACAAAGAAACCTCATCTAGATTCTGTTTATTTGAAGACAAACTTTAAAAACCACATATTATTGTCAGGTCAAATCTCAAGCGGATCTGTTTTTGTATGTATCTGCTCTAAGCCCTGCCCAGGTTTGGCATGCCGGAGGTCAGCCACAGTACATTGCTGCGGCTTGGATCTAAGGAGTTTGTTGTTGCCAGGTGCCGGGAAGACAGAGGCACATGAGTGTTTCATCAGCTGCAATCAGGAAGAGGAATGTACGCTGCCTGCTCCCAGGCTGCTGGGCCGACGCAGGAGGAAGCCAGTCAGCAATCTTTGAAAAGCTGAACTAGAATGCTTCCCTTGCCCCCAGGCCTCTCTTCTGGCCTGTCTCGTCGTCTGGACAGAGATGCTGACATGCAAATCAGCCTGTTTCTTTCATGTACAGCATTTCTTCTCCCTTGGACTCAAAGTTTCAGCTTCCAGATTAAGAGAGGTTTGGACGAGGAGGGAAAAAAATGAAACTGTTCAAGTGGAAAAACATTATCAGAGCCATACAAATGAGCTTTCGTCAGGCCAAATACACAATATTCAACAAAAATATGAGTCACACATTTCACAAGCACTTCTTCTTTCCTGCATCGGTTGAATCCAAGTAAAAGCTAAAGGCCTATATCTTCATCAATACTACAACACTATGGGTGAGTAAATTCAAAGTCGCACTCAAAAATCAAGCTTTTCAGACCGAGAGACCAGCAACATGGCTAATGTTAAACAGATGTTTTTCTCTGCACTCCCACTTTGGTGTTCTTCTTTCCCAAGGTGGCAATCTAGTGACTGCCCCCGAACATCACCAGTCAGCTTAACAAACAAGATCAGTCGTCTCATTTTCCATTCTTTTTGACCAAGGTACGAAGCTGCAAGCCATTATGTACCATAACTCAATGACAGTGGAGGCTTAGAGAACATCTCCTTTTAAGGGTCGAAGGAGTGGACCATTAACAAAAGGAAAACAGGGAAAATGGGAGGGAAAGGAGAGCGTGTGCACATATTTAGGAATTGGAGAGAGTGATGGAGAGATGAGGATGGTTGCAATCTGGAGGTGGGGGAACAGAGGGGGGGGACGACAGGAATAGCAATCATACTACCTCACTGTATCTTATGCATGCATCATTGCTGTTACACTGTCAACTACATACGTTAACAGGGAGAAGACAAGTAAGCAACAGAGAGGGGAGGGGTTGATTCTGCAGCCAGGAAAATGTGCAAAACACAGAGTTTTCCAAGCTGCATGCCTCTCTGTGTGCTTCGGAACGGCTACAGATAAACATACTTGCACATTTGTGTACTATGCAAGAGGCGTGTAAGTGTGCGCGCACACACGTACGCACGCAGACAGGGTGAATAAGCCAGGGCACCAAAAAGACACAAACCACACTGAGTGATCCGACGATTTGGGTTCATAACTCTCACGTGCCTGAAACACACTGCGCTCGTGGCACAGAGGAAACTTTTCTGGCTACAAGGCAGATTGGTGGTAATCCCCTTTCCCTGACTGTGCAGAATAGAATCACACACTGCTTCTGCTATAGTAAAGTAGGTCAGATCCTTATGTACGGCATGTAAAAATGGATTATGATATGCAGCGATTGTTTGTTTCACAATTTGGCGTGTGATGCGTGCCAGGACTCGGTCAAACCGAAGCTTTGAGGCTCTTAAAATCAGCTTCAGATGATAGATGTGCTCCATGTTATATACACTCAAGTAACTACACACATATGCATGCAACTCACTGGACATGATAATAACAATTCCAATATCCTGAAATTGTATTTATTAAGCAAAAAGAGAAGTCAAAATGTGACGACATACAGATTAAGGTTACTATTTACTACCTGGTTACTATTTACATTTGGTGTACATTAAAATGTGGGTTCTTTTAAGTCTTTTGATTCTGAATATTCACCTTATTCTCACCGGATATGATGTCATTTATGGGAAAAGGCCAAAGCCTATAAAAAAAACACTTTTCAGAAAACATGGATCTAAGCAAACCATCTCTTTTTCTTGTTACTCACACAATAAACAAAAGAGTCTGTGTGTTTTAATATGGTCATGGGAGCGTTTCAAAAAACAAAGAGAGAAGGGGAAGAGAGTTAAAGCATGTCATGTAATTGCAGGGCCTGGGCACCATTTTTCCTCTCTGCACAGCCACACAGTGGTCAGACAGTGAATGAGAAAACCTTAAGTACAAGTTGAAGCTGACTCCATTTTATTGGTTCTAAGAAATGGTAATTTCGTGGTGCATGAAACCTCTGTCATGGTCATATCAACGCCAGAACATTTACCTCTATTTGTCTGTTAGAAAGGCGTCTCAAAGAGTTGCTGATCAATTTAATTAAACTGGGTGGGTGGTGTGTTGAACAGGATAGCGCTGAGATAAACAGTTTTGTGTGTGCGTCTGTGTGGGTTTTTTTCAACTTTTGAACTTATGCACAGCTTTCTAGTTGTGTTTTTGTCTTCTCTGCCACAGCAAGGACATAAACTGACCCCTGATAGTCATTATGAGGAATGTAGGACAGCACAGTTCGAGCAGCTGTTGTGCAGCTTGCACACATTCAGTCTGATCTGGTTTTAATGTCCGCTGTGTTTACACAGCTTGCAGAGCTGTCTTTATACCTGCAGACGCGCTCCAGCCAGCCTTCTTTCCACGTTGCAAATGATTTGTTCTGTCTTCATAAAGCTGCACAGGTACATTCCACGCCACTAAGCATTGTGAAATAAACAACATCTAATGATTGCATAGGAACAGCAATACTCTGGCACAGACCTCAGAGACAATTGTGTGTACTTTCACACGAAAACTTCAACTCATTTTCTGTGGAGCCTGTTTTTGAAGTTCACACACCTGTTATTATGTTAAATTTTACATAACCTAGTGGATATAAATTGAATAACGCCATTACAAAACGATATTATAATATAAAAAAGGTTTTATCGATTCAGCCATGCACATAAATATACCTGATTTCTACTGTGACTTTGGTGTAATGATGATGGTGACGCTTCCTACTAAGTCAGAGTAAACTTCAAACCATATTTTTTTGTCAAAAGTTGTTGTTTATGTCTCTCCATGGTGCTGAAGAAGATGGCGGCCTCGAAGGTTTTGATCAGCGATGCACGAGATTGCATTATTATCATTATCACAATGAATCATTTATGCAATGTGCATATGGCAGAGGGCTGTAATGCATTTAATCAAATTAATACATTGATGTAAGCAAAAGGCTAAAAAAGGACGTAACGTGAACTCTGATAGAGTTTGCGAGTAAAATGTTTGTGCAATTGACACAACTCGTCTGTAATAACAGCAGTTGTGTCAAGACTGAATCTGTGCTCGATACCTGCAGCATGCGCAATCAGAGATGCATGGTATAGCACGTCTTAACCTCTGACTCATCGCATCACATATTGTTATCAGCTCATCCAACAAGTTATCGCAATTTTCTCCATGTCATGCAGCCCAACTGGTGATGATGGAAATCGCTCAGCTGAATAGAGGTTTCATCAATTAAGGTGTAGCATAATTAATGGGATGGCCAGCACCCTGTATCTAACCAAAGGAAACACACCCACACACAACACTCAACACATAATATCTCTACGCAAAAGATTTATAGAAAGTATGCTCTTTGTCACTGATCTCGTCTATATTATACAGTTCTAATAATAGATTATAATAAAAAAACATGTCTGTTTTATCTACTATTATAAATTTATACAAATTAAACTCTTCGATATATGGTAACTTTGTCCAATAGCTACAAATTAAATTAAATCACATTGGCTGTTTTTCCAGAAACGACTATCAAGCTTAATTTGATTAAACCCTCCAAATTTGTTACATTAGTTATCTTGCCATATTTGGAAAAAAATGTAACCGTTAACATAATCTCAATGAAACAGGCAAAAAAAAAATAGTCTGATTTTCCATGAGAGTATCCTATATGTCAGGGATGAAGTAGCTCAACCGTCCTCCCCAGCCATGGAGTCCAACAGGAAAGAGAAACCTTTGAATGCTTCTTTATAAATACCACACGCTCAGCCAGCTCACAAACAAGAAAAAAGACCCTCAGCAAACCCCAGTTTGAACAGCGAGACAAGACGCTCACTGTTGCAGCTCTCGTTAGTATACAACCTGTGTTGAAGGCAGCAACAAGCAGTGTTTTGTAAAATAAGTCAAACTCTTCGCATGATTTTTCAGAGAGTGACTCATTTGCCCTTCAGCGGCCTTTGAAGAGCTGCATCAAACTGACCGTTAAGATTATGAGCTGAGAATTAATGGTTTCTTCTGTTTAAAAGTCACCAAAAATCAGCACCCCTGCTTTTCACTATAGTTATAACTGAAGTAGTGATAATACTGACACAGGATGCCTCATTATTTATTTGCTCATAAAGACAAGACAATGATGCCACGTTGAGGCAAAAATGCTGGTTTCAGAGGATCCTTGAAGAAAAATATAATCGATCGTGCAAATCATCAGTACAGCTGTCAATTATTATGAAAATGAACTAATGTACTAATCATTTCCAGCACTGATTGCGTAGTCCATATGTGTATATGTGCGTCTATCACAGTTTGTCTTACTGTTTGAGAGACCATAAGGAGACCTTAAAACCACAAAGTGCCCCTCCCAAATCATAATTATAATAAAGCATAATTCGTAATTCGAAACACACACCCACCAATAAAAGTTGCACTGTCTCTTTAAGGTGTTGATGACCACCCACGTGACGATGTCTACATTTTCATTGGTGGCTACGCAGCAGTGTAGAAAGTAGATGACTTTAACGCCTCTATCTTGCAGAGATCACCAAATGGAATAGGAGTTGTTGTGTTACTTCTGTACAACTTTGTGTTTCCGCCCACTTGTGTTCTCTTACCGTGACGTAGTGCCAGGTCAGGTGCCATCTTTGTATTTTTTTTTTCAATCGAAGTACTTTATTACGATATTTAATTGATGACAGTCCTAACGTTTTAAAAGCCTACTTTTTGTGCTCCTGTTGTACTATTATGCAAATTAGCCTTAGATGCTAACTCTGGCTCGTGTTCAGTTTGCGATAAATCAATAAAGTAAAGCGAAACTTATAGTATGAGTATTGTGAGATAAAGATGTCAAGGTGCTACAGTTTCTTTTAAATCACTGCCCCGAAATGTGTAAATAAAAGATAACTGGCATGTTTTGTCCCATTTAATGAATGCGTAAAGGGACTTGTGGTGTGCGCTTTGGCTTACCGACGTCTGCGTTGCAGAAGGCCTCCTGTGGATGCGCTGGAGAGCAGCTGCAAGCTTCAGCTATTTGCTCCACTCTGCAGACGAACAGGAGGACCAGGGTGACTAAACATCTTTTCGCCGTCCGGCTCATGTTGGGAGAAACTACGCTCACGCCAAAGTGCAGGTGTGGAGACGAGACGAAAGAGTGCGCGGAGGAAGGCGAACGAATATCCCCGGTGTGAAGAGACTACGGACTGTCCTGGTATCACTGAGAGAGACGCACAAAGCATGAGAGAGAGTTCATTCCTGTGGAGGACGTACACAAACTCTGTTTTCGATCACCGTGAGGAGGAGCGGCCGTCTTTTATCAGCGCAGCCTGCCAGCGGCTCCTCCTCCTCTGCCGAGCTCCCAGCCAGTGAGGAGGTCAGGGGCTCCGAAGATCTCCCAAGAGCCACCCACACACACCTACACTCCACCAAAACCACTCCCCACAACCTACAGCTATAAATCTGTTAGGGTTTACCAGGTCATGTGATTTCCACTTAAACAGTGGAGTTTCTCCTCACAGTTTCAGTAACTTCCTAAAGTGCTGTTCGCAGCATATGGGAGTACTGAGGGAAAAAGAGGCAGACGGAGAGGAAGTGTGGGGGAGTGCCGGGAAACTGACATCATCCCTTTAAATTTAATAGATTCAATCTGGTGGCGATTCCCCAGGTCCCTCCAAACCCTCCCTTTCATAAAACAAACACGGTCAGATTCTTCTCTTGGTTCTCATCTCTTTACTCGAGCACAAAAATGGACGGCACCACTTCAGGAAATGGGGGATCTCAAAAGTTTGGCTTTTGTGGCCTCCAGTGTTGTTTCTGGCTGAGAGGGGGAGATCACAGCGAGGGCACGGTGTGTGTGAGTCGATTAGAGCTGATGATGGTGAATAATGAATAAGGAGGAGAGAGTGGATTCTATCTGCTGTGGTTGTTTTGCTCCCTGACATCATATTTGGCCACCAGCTGACGGTCGGCTGGCCACTCTGACAATATTTCCACTCTTTTCCATTTTTGCTCAGTTGGTTTTCCACAGCCCAGTATTGCTCGATGTCTGTGTAAAAACAGGGAAGAGGGGAGGGGGGGGGAGTCAAATGAGACAACAATGGTAGGCCCTCATCTAATCACGCTACGTCTGCTTTGTGAGCGTGACTATTCACACTTGGTGAAAGGATGCCATTAGACAGATGAGGAAAGTTTATCAGAGGTTTTGCAAGACAGGGTGACTAAAAGTGGAAGTTACCAAACATTAAGGATAGAGGGTCGACAGCAGATGTTGGGCGTAGGAGTCAGCAGCAGAAATTAAGACATGAAAGGAAGTGACACATCCAAAACCGAATGAGTAAAAGTATATGCTTCTGTGTTTTTTGGGCCATGTACCAAAGAAACAGTAAACGCCTTCGTCTCAGCTCAACCCACCAGCCCATGTCAAAACACTCTGCTACCTATGCGCCGGCATATCGACTGATGTGGTGGATCTTGCTCAGATTTCAGCTCCTGGGCGGTAGACGCACACACACAAATACACACACACAAACACTGTAGTCCACTGCTCACCTGGCCTTTGATATAAGATGAGGAGGGGATAGGCGGAGGGGAAAGAATGTGAAGCATTTGGCTGAGGATGTCTTCCATTTGCTGAATGAGTCAGTACAACAAATAAAAAGACTCAATTATGGTACCGGTGACTAAACTTTCCAGCAAAACTGAACAAATTCTTCTAAATTACAGTAAAAGAGTAGTTTGCATTTTTTGAATTGTTCCTTGATGTAATACAATGGAGACGTGACACATTAATCACTGTAATTCTTTCATTACACACTGTGAAAAATCCTTTTCTAGTGCAACCACACTAGTAATTAACTAGACTGTATTATAGAATGACAAATATTTGGTCCAATATACATATGAGAAGTGAATATTATTTCATGATAGGCTTTCAAAAATCCAACTTTTTCTCAATAAAAACACTGCAACTCTCCCTTGAAGTGAGTTTTACTTGCTAGTTGAGATCTGGATTATTGTATCAACATTTGGTTTTCATTTGTTGATGCAGGGTGGATTTGTCAAAGAAGTGCTATGTAAGCGTCCGTCCTGTGTACTTGACCCACTACAAACTCCAAGAGGGGCTCAGGAATAGTCGAACCTCCATACCCTAAATTATAGACTTGCGAGGCCAGGAATACTCTCAAAAGGAAATGCCCGGCAAGATAGAAAAGAGGGTCTCATTGTGGGTACTGTGGGTGCTGTGGCACTGATCCACATCCTCTGCCTCCCCCCTCCTCTGCCATGCAAACACACATCCCACATGGGTGGGAGAATAGCTCAATGGTGACCTGACCACCAGCGTTTCCATCTTTCACCCCCCTCCCCGCACCACCCAACTTTTCCCCCCTCTTCACCATCTTTGTTTTGATGTGACCCGGCCATGGCCCACAGACGTTTCCCAAATTTTCCATTCATCGGTGAAGCCATTCGCATTGTATTGGTGATAATGTGAGACAGTGAATCAGGAGGTAGGCGGGAGAACATCTGTTGGAAAAAGGCATCGAGATGCCACCAGAGAGTCTGGGGTCAAATGGTATGCTCTGCCCACGGTGCGGCGTGATAATGTGAGTTTGAGTCACGGTGAGTCTGGTTAACATCCCTCCGTGACTGAAGTGGGTTCCACTGGGGCTGTCGTAAGTGTGAATACCTTGGTGTTCACCATTGAAACTTTCACTTTTTGCGCAACCGAACCATAGCCTTCTAATGACCCACCTCACTCCCTCTTCAGCCTTATTGTTCGACCAGAGTATGACTTTTGTGTCTGCGGTAGCACCGGACATGGGCTACGTGTCAAACACTGAGAAATGAAATGAATTAAAGGATTCAAAAGCATTTTGAATCAATTTAATGTGGATTTGGACACAAGTAATCATTATCATTGTAACCATTAATATACAGGGAGCATAGCAAGAGGAAAAGCCAGAACAAGCTAACAATTTCTGGGGTTGTTATTTGAAGGACTTTGGATGAATCTAATCGCATTGGAAATTCATTAATAATTGAGTATCCCATGTACGAAAAGCATAAAACATCTCAATATCTAGAGAAGTTGTCATTTAAAAAAAAAATACAAAAATCAATTCATAAACCTATGAAGCTATGTATTTTTTGATCATTGTTCTAGATGTGTTTAGCGCCATTTTATATATATTTCCCCAAATTCATCCTGGTATTTGGTATCTTTGGAACCAGTAGAATTTAAAACTTTATAAAGATGCACACATTGGTGGTCACCTCAGCATTTAAGAAGCTAATTTTTACAACCCTGTCATCAATTTACACACACCTTTTTAATACTTAAATGTTAATTTTCATACCATTATGCTTTTGTACACACACTGACCTGAACTCACATTTTTTTTGAAAATGGAAATGATGAAATTAAAAAAACTTCCAGTAAATAAAGTCATCGAATCCATTGAATGGAATGTTGAAATTATTGCGAAGACCAAATGACCCGTATCATGATGTGGGGACAGTTAGTTGGTTGATAAAATGATAGAGCAATCACAGTGACATATTATTACTCACAGCCAAACAAGTCAAACCCAGCGTAGTTGTGATGTTAAGATATTATGAAATGCCTGAGCTCTTCCCTCCAGTAGACGACAATATGCTGCATTGAGTGAATCATAACTCACGCAATCCTGTCTCAGACCACCATCTTTGACCATGAATGTGGAAAAATTACAAATACGCACAATGGTCATCCAATAACATCAGCTCATCAATGATCGCTTATCTGATCGCGCGTTGGTTCACCCACAGACAAAACACCTTGAGTCACCGCTATATATTGCTGTGTTCCAAAAACATGGCCGGGCATGTTGGTAAGCATGTTGACAACTGTGACTATCAACTGTGTAAAGCCAAAATGCAGCAAGATTCAAAGATTTTCTGGAATCTCTTGATGACAACAAGTTTGGGAAGATTTTGTTTGTCATCAAGTGGAAACTGTGACTGAACGTTGTTGTTCCGTCCTGTCAAGTCCTTTTTACTTTATCAAACCGCTTACTGTCATTCTGTTGGATAAAGGGCTCTGAGCACATCATTTACGGTAATACTATAAACTACTTTATGACAATATGTTGTTAGATACACAAGAGGACAGGATTTATTGTGTACTAGTTATAATGAGATTTATGCTGTTTTGTAAAACTAGATCTCAGATAAAGCTTACTTTCACTTGCTAGGAGAACATTTCCTTCAGATAACTGGTAAAACTTCTGAGCTGATGATAACCCCTCATCCCTTGGATCCATGTCAGAATCACGACTGTTAACATCTGGAATGGACCGCTCCAAACCTATGGAGACGTCATGCTCACATGTCTGCGTGTTAAGTTGACCTCTCAGAATTTGAGAGTGGGTGAGGCTACTGAAAAAGATTTCATTCTCTTATTTCTCTAGCACTTAAGAGGAACAAATACACGGATATGTAAAATGATCCTGATAACAGTTTATTTATTTGTCATTGCAACAATGCTGGAAAGGACAATCAATGGGAATTAAATCATAATCGGCTATTGCCAATGTAGCGAATCAAAAGAGGAAATTAGAAGAAGATTACATTTCATTGTACTGATGACACATTGACACACAGATTGGATGGCAGACATAATCAGACTGTCTCTGCTGTTGGATCAGATATACTTTGGTCTCACTACAAAGTGGTAGGTGTAGTCGCTGTTGGGACAGGGATAGGGCAGAGCCTGGGTGCCATTAGTACCCACGTAGGCCATGTTGCTCTTGAAGTCCTGAACCTGACAGATGTACTTGTCCTGGCACATCAGAAGGACCAAGTTGTTAAAGACAATTGTGCTCTGGAACTCTGTGGGCATGCTTTGGTGAGTCAGCCTGGTTACCGGGAGCGACTCACACCTAATGCCTGAACATTGACTTTGGCTCGTAAATACAGCAGCCTCCCACCTAATCAGTTTGTTTTTAAAGATCATGCTATTGTGGACGGGTGTATCGAATATCTTGGAGTTCGGGTTGTAAGACGGATAATGTTGATAGTTGTACCGATCCTTTCTGCCGTGACCTAGATATTGATAATTTTGCCGATTTGGATTTATTGGGTTTAGCCTAATAGCAGCACTCCATGGTGTACCAGTGTAGATCCTGGGCTGATAATCTTCATCTTCCTCATGGAAGGTTGCTTTGCTCTTGAGCTTACTGAAGACCAAAACATTAAACTGCAGGGCTTTGATCATGTTCTCTCTGAATAGGTTCTTATGTGTGTTGTAGAGTGCAGAGGTGACCTCCAACTCATAGAGTTTCTCAGCAGAGATCATGGGGAAACGGATGTGGCCCAACAGCTCAGCCTGCTTTTCCAAACTGACCAAGTTGGCCGTTTGTGTGATCCTGCTCTCCACAGACTGCAGCAGGAAAGACTCATCTGGCACCACCAAGTCTGAACGGGACAGAAGGGCCCCCAACAGCTCCACAGAAATGTTATCCCAAGCTGGGGAACTGCTCAGATTTTGGTAGTTCCAGGCCAGGTATTGCACACAGTTCTCCTGGAGGATCAAGTCCCCACGTTCCTTTGCATACTCAAAGAGGGACACCTGTGTTTGGAATGTGGGGTCTTCAGGAAGGATTTGAGTGAACAACCGCCCCGTGTCCTCCATTAGCTGCACCACTCCAAACTCGGAGGCCATCAAGTGGAGGCACTGTGCCGAGGAGACGGTCACATCCACCTTGCGGGTATACAGATACCTATCAAGAACCAGAGTGTGAGGTGGGGGTTTGTATTATAGTGATTTCAGTGACAAACATGTGACTTTTACCAAAGTCTAGGACTTCTGAACCAACATCAGTACCCCATCGCCAGAACTGGCAGGGGTGACATCTTAAGTGGCACAAGAATCCTGCCGGTCCCTGGTTTTTATTGACCTGGGCGCAGGCCGAAGGTCACAGATCTTTCTACACACGGATGTCAATCCCTCAACCAAACCTCAAAATCTATCAAGTATAGTGCACAAGCTTGAAAACTTCACAAACTACAGAAAATTGCGAAATCCCTACACATCTGTGTAGTCTGGGTACTGCTGCTGATTCAGAAGTCTCTGTCGACAGAAATGCATGAAAGGGTAAACCAATAAGATCATTCCTATCTGTGATAATATACTAAATCCTAATGTCATAGCACAGCTCTCCTCAAAATACAGTTCTTTCAATTTAAATTCTGATTCTCTATGTCTCTCAAACGTGTAAGTTCATTAGAAACTATAATAATACAAATAATATTAATAACCTCTTTTCTTTCACAAAGCAAAAAGAAAGATACGTCATTAAAGTTTCTTTGATGTAGCACGTTACCTTATGAACGGGGTGAAAAATGGTTGACAAGAATGGCTGACTGGAACAAAAAGTTTATCAATTCCCTGTGAAACATTGAAGCCTGGGAATTGCGAGAGGATGAATTTGTGTGCAGAGATTGCTGTTTCAACCATCTCCATGGTTCCATTTTCATGCTGATTTCCAGTAGGATTCTGGACCAGGATCTGAAAGTCACAACCCTGGCTATGATCAAATATTTGGCCAAGTGCCTCAGACAGATAAAAACTGTGGTCCAGGAAGTGTCTCGTATCACTGACAGTCGAGTTCACATCTGGAAAAGAAAGACAACAACCATAAATTATGTCAAAGATTGAATATATTGTGAACACGAACAGTGTTCAGAGTAATGAATCCCTTTTGTGGGATGTTTGCATTTTAGATTGCTCAACGTTGGCATTCTGTGTAAAATGAACCATGCCTCGCAAAATGGACATGCCTGTTTGACAAACCACTCCAGCATCTTCTTTGTGTGTGCAGTCAGTTACACCCCAACCTTTGGTAGAACATCTGGCCAGAGCTGTCTCAGTACCCACACATTTGATGTCATCCAGCCAGATGGGTTCAGGAGCTGGGGTGTGAGATGAAAAAGAAAGACATGAAAGGGTGCATGAAACAGTGACCAAAATGACTGAATGTGTAAGATATCAAATCACAACTCTGCAATGACTCAATGGTTCCACTGCCCCCTGGTGGGTTACAAATGGAAATAGCAAGCACCTTTTCCATATTGTCCTCCCATGACGACAGATTTGGCTGCGGGGAAATTCAGCTGACGGCATACCACCTGCGCCGCTGCCAAGTCCCATCCATCATCACACACTGTCCCCCATTTTCCATCATGGTAGATCTCCACACGGCCCTCCGAAGGCTTTTCAGTGCCAAACAACCTTACTTCCCCATCCTGTGGCATCATCCCCGTGTAAAGCTTTTTCTCTATATGGACACACAGAGGAAGACTCAGAATCAAGGCCGTCACAGGCAAAAAGTCTGCTTATTTTTTGTTCATACAGTATTGAAAGAAAAGGCTGTGGGTACATAAAAATGTATCCTTTGTGTTTTACACAAGTGGATTCATATTCACTTTTGTGCAAAAACATTTCATTTTCATCAAGTTTAAAAACTGTGACAACTCACTGAATAAGTTGAATTTCATAGGATCGCCTCCACCGACGAGAAGCAGCAGCAAAAGCCACAATGTGTACATGTTTGGTTGGATCAGCATTTCCAACTGCAACTTATGATGCAGAAAACAACGGTAAGAAAGCTATGGGAGAAAAATGCTGAATTTATAACTGAGTAATATTTCGGCTTTATATTCTGTCCTGAGTGCCAACAAACATTCTACATATAATGAAGTTACCAAAAATAAAAATCTAATTTTAACTTTGACAGTACTATTATTAACGGTTTCTGATAGTATATATATAATGCTGTAATTACAGTCTTAATTAAGGTGCACTCCATACCGTGGTAAATTTTCTAAATAGCTTAGAGAACATTTACCTTCTTCCCTCCAAGTTGTCTGTTCCCGTGATTTCTGGTTTGGCTTTCTAGCTTCACTTCACCTCCCTGGGTTTCATTTCACGTTTAACCAGTCACGTGGTGTGTTGCACAACGGTTCTGGTCATGTTCCAGCTTGTTTGACTAAGTTGATTGTACTTGACCTAATTTGTCTCTAAGAACTGCGCACAAAATAAAGAAACACTCACAATATAGTAATTAAGATTTTACTCATCCAACCCATACACACACAAAAAAAACACATTTCCACCAAAGTTTCCTAAAACTAATGTTGAACATTTCAGTGTGTTCACATGCACTCAATAGTCAGATAGTAAGGGGAAAATGCAATTTAGTATGCATCCATGGAATCAGTCACAGTACACATGATGTGCTGCACAATTGTAGCATGGGAGGAGCCTCCCGTTTGACGGAGAAGCTCTAATTAAGACATATAAATGCCTGAATAAATCACTTTTCAATAGTCGCAATTAGCATCCCTCAATCATGACATTTGGAGAAGCTGATTTTCTGCCTTATTCGGAGTATTATGGACGTTTGGACGTGCATGAAAACAAACTGAATGAAAACAGGGCGTCCTTTCTATTGAATAATAAAATGTTTGGTGTGCTGTGGTCATATCAGTTGAAACAGAGCAAAGAAAACCCTTTGGCCATTTTGCAGGTGCACAGGATGTGCATTAAAAGAATATCACAGTCTGCTTAAACAATCTTTTGTACATTCATTATACGAAAAACTACAGTACTTTTGAGGACCATATTTGGCCTGGGAAGGAGAAGATGGACATCCTGATATTGTTTATTTTGATTTGCAAGAAATGCCTCAGCATCCACAAAAAGGAACCTTCTTTAGTCTCTCCAAAGTTTGTATTTAGCAATGGATGCAGTTTTGTCAGGAAGAAGTGAATCACCTGAAAGGTTATTGGATTGTAAACAACATAAAACGACAGTGCAGTAGCCTCAAGAAAGCCGTAGTGTTGGGTCTTTCTAAATGAACTCCAAGCCCTCATACTTCACGTCCCCAATTTTAGTTTCAGGTAGAAGGATGCGTCCGTCTAGCGTAAAGGCTGTGATGTATGTAGCGATCGTTCCGGCGTCTTCCTCTGACTTGAGCGCCACAATAATCTGGTCGTCCGTGTTGGGAACAAACTTGAAGGAGGAGAAACCGTGAGTGGGGTTCAATGGACCCACTTGACTTACAACGATGTCTTTGAAATCTCGCGAGCATCTTAAAACCAGATTTGTGCCCCGGCGCTCGTCTGCCGTCTCCTCGTACCGCTCTTTGCTGGCGCGGCGAGGAAGGAAGAACCAACGCTGAAGGGTGTCGCTCCAGGCTGCTGACTCATGGATAAGGTAACCTAAGATAAATGCAATGTGTACAGAGAGGAGTCAAAATATACCACACACTGCATTAGCAAGTGTGAGGATTTGATTTATGTACATATGCATCTTCACCTGGAGGCTCTATTTCTGCTGCGAGCTTCAGCGCCTTATACCTCGGGACCCAGTTTTCATGTTGAACATCCCCTCTGTAGCCCACCACTTTAACCCACTCTGGATTGTTGTTGACAAATTCACCTGCGGTGGTGGTCCACTCCTTCCCGAGACCACCAACATACAGGTGCTCGTCCTTCACTGCAAGCCACTCAGCTTTAAACCCTATCAAGAAAGACATTCATCACCATGATCACACTTTTAATCGCTTGTCTACGATGATAACATGTTTGGGACCAGAGGAATAATCACCTTTGGCAACGCTGCCATCACCGTCTGTCAAGATGACCCAGGGGACAGCCTTGTCACCGTCAATGTGGTAGACGATGCCCGTTCTGTCATCAACACTGTAGAGCTTCCCATTGAACACCACCAGCTCCGACAGCTCCATCCCCCTTCCTTTCTCTGCTACGTGGCTTTCTAGCACCACCTTTTGCGGGTCCCATTCCACTGCCACCCTGTCCCCACTCTGCGACACTAACAGGTACCCCCGCTGCATGTAGCTGATCCACGTTAGCTTCTTTTCGCTTTGAGAGTTTGTGTCCAGGTCAGCAATGACCGCGATGCGATATCGGGTGCCCTGAAGCGTACGCTCCGGCGGACTGAGGGGGTAGGTGTCATTGTAATGGGATTCGGACTGTTTGGGGTCATTGCGGAAGGCTTTGAAGTGCGAGCTGTACGGGTTGGAGTGCAAGCCTGGGCTGAAGTGCATGAGGAGCAGCAGCAGCAGGGTGAGGGTGAGGGCCACCACCAATATGGACTTCCACTTAAGGTGGAAACGAGGGTCAGTGGTATTGGCCATGGAAGCCAGCACAGGAAGACCTCCAACAGAGATGCGCAGGGAGTTCATAGATTCATATTGCTCCAGTCCAGCAACGCCTGGAGAATCAGGCATTGAAGGTGGAGGCTTGAAGGGACCTGTAAGGCACACAACAATCAGCAAAAGCATCAGTAAAGCACATATATAATGTTCACTTAGGTATTTATTTGTATGCAAAATATTGTTTCAACAATGAGGGTCGATAGGTTGAGAGCAATAATAAATAGCATTGTGTAAAAAGCTATTGTAGGAATTTATCAACTTTGTCAGTAAATAACTCAACTATAAATGTATCCCCTTAAATGTATTAAGTGAAAATGTCCATGCAATAGAAAGAAGTGTACTGGAAGGACGTATCAAAAGCAAACGTACAGTATATGAGAATAAAATCAACAAAATGTTCTTTAAAGACAAAAAATGCAGACATCTATTAATTAATATGCAAAATCCAGTCCATGACACAACTGCCTTTAGAGGAAGACAAAGTTAATTCTACTTACATTGAAAGATAACTTGCCTCTACATCAAATTTTAGTCCAAACAGCAGAACAAAGGCACCTTGCAGGTTTCATTCCAGCTTAATATGATCTGGTTGTAATTTTTTTAAACAACTCTCCCACAAACCGATGGCAGTGCCTGCCAGGTTACATAAGGAAGCAGCTCGAGTTATATGAGATGGTCTTAAATGGAACTTGTCAACGTGGAGACTGGGTGGGGCCCATTCTGTGACAATGGCTACCAACAGGTAAATCAGGAAATACACAAATGAGCGAGCAAACAGATGTCAATGTTGATCAACCTGTTCACCAATGTCCATTTAAGTCCCCAGCTATTGTAGTACATAAATTCACATAGAATTTAAGGATCAGATGCTCAAGTCTACCAGGTAGACAGGCAGTAATCCTCCATCAGATAGATGTTATTATTTGTAAACACACAATAGTTAAATAATTCAATTTTGCTGGTGCGTCAGTACATCTACATCCTGGTGCATTAATCACAAACACATTGATTATTTTGAAAATCAATTAGCCTAATGATTATTTTGGTAATTAATCAAGGAGACAATATTTATTATGTTATTTTTTGTATTAAGTTCATCAGAGTCTATTTCTTACTTTTAGGGAGTTAAAGGGGAAATTTAGGAGACAAATTCCCAATCCCATTTAACAATAATGTTATAAAATTGTCATTATTCGGCCACTTTGATAAGGATATGACACTGGTGTTGAAGACATAGAAAAGAAAATGGCGAACTACCATTTCTAAGGTGCAATGATGTCCGTTTTCACTGACTGAGTCAAATTCTCTCAGTGTCATCAGAGACCACACTGAATCTTTTAAGTGCTAAATTGGTATTAATGACAGGACTGTTGTATTGCGAGTTGTTACTCTCTCCACCTCTTCATACTGCACATGTTAATGCACACAAAAATCAAGAGTCACACACACAACTTTGGTCCTAAGTGACCTTAAAGTCAGGCTGAGGAGCTGCAGTCTGTGGCTGCATTTCTGTACAGGCGAGCAGGGGCCCCCCACTCTGCTGAAAGGCTCATTCATAAGAGGGCCCCGAGCCAAACAGCAGTCCATTATGGCTGCAACATCTGGGCCTGCACTCCAAGGTGCGACAGGCTGAACTATTCTCATTAAGTGAAAGAAGTTCTTGTTTTTCAGGCTAGGCAGTACAAACAAGATTAATACTGCAAATTTTGCAAAACTGAAAATACTGTGATTTCGACTGCGATAACCACTGAAAATGCACCGTGTCACCCTGATAACAAACAAGTTTTGACCCTTTATTTCAAGCAGCACTACAGAAGTTTTTGCATTCTCTAGTGTTGTTATTGTCATTTGTTTACATTTAGTACAATTTTCTCAAATTGACAGAGGGGCATTACCTGAAAAGACAGCACACCAATCGGACATATTCATTACTCTAATATACTGTATATCCCCATCCATTATCTTTTACTGCTTATCCGTGGTGTGGCTGGAGCCTATGCCATCTTGAAATCCCAACTTAAAACTTACCTTACTCAACTAAACTCTTAACTAAACTAACTCTTACTTAACTGTCTATAGAGTCGATAAAGCAGAGAAGTGCTACACACATTATTTAATTGATTGAACTGCCAGTGGTTTTGATAATTTTACATTTTCACATCTCACATTCTATTTTAAGCTGATTAGTTGAGTGCTCATGTTAATGTATTGTGACTGTGACAAGATAAAAAGTTCTCATCCACTTAAACTCTGAAGTTACCACCTATGGGTCCATCTTCATGAAGTTTTATTTTAAATTCCACTGAAATGCCCAATGTTTCCACAGATATATCAGGACGCATTCCGTGCAAATGAGTCTATCTAGAATAAAGACAAGTTTGAGGCAAATTTCTTTCATAGTAAGATCTTACCAAAATAGATTTCATGATTTTTTAAATAACAGTTTTATAACGTTTCTGTGTGGGATGTTCAGTTGGACAGATTCCTGAAACATCCAGCATATTAAATGACTGCCTCATGCTGCGCTATCCCACATAGTGCCAAAACACATCGTGATCTGACTGACCTCTCGCACGGTCTTTTAACAAAATAACAGACGAAGTGAAAAATTGTGGCTCAACTCCTCTGCACAGATCTGTAGATCAGCCATGATTCAGTAAGAACAGAGGAACAGGCCTACCCTTTCGTCTCCTTCGGCCAGAGTGGTGAACCACTGTCATCTAATTCTCCCTTCCAGCACAACAGCGCGCTCAATCCCAAACTACTTTATCTCCTACTGTCACACTCACTATGTGACTTGTAGCCATGACTAAGGGTTTTAACAATACTTGTGAACTTTAACTAGACTGGGGGATTATTATCAGGTCCAAAGGGGCCAGTGTAGCACGCTACCTCCACAAGATATCGTCTCTCATATGTCTGTTTGATTGAGCAGTTTACAGATTAAGGATAACGTTGTCTACACACACACACACAAATCCTCTATCTGCATAAAAGTTACTGATTGGCTAAGACAAGAATAATGCTGTACAAAGATGCATTTGCTGTGCTAACTTGAACATCAAGGGCATTCCTTTGACGTAACCCGCACTGTTGGAAAGAGGCCAGAGATCAACCTGTTTGCAAACAGCAGAGCAGGGGTCGCAAAGTGTTTGGTTGGCAAGCTAACTTAAGGAGAGTCTGACTAGATGAAGTCATTCTCGCCCAGGGGTTCTCAAAGAGAATAGTTCAAGTACAGAATTTTGCAGAATAGCGAGTTAGACTATTGTAGAGCAGCATAGTGGTTAGCATTGTTGCCTCAATCCCAGGGTTGACCTCTGCAACTTTCTGTGTGGAGTTTGCATGTTCTGCCCGTGTCTGCGTGCGTTTCCTCTGGGTGCTCCGGTTTGCCCCACCCACAAAAACATATGTGGAGGCTAAGCACTCCTGCCATTGCCCTTGACCAAGGCAAATTGAAAGATCTGGAGTTGGTTTCCGGACGCTGTAGTTTGTGTGTTTTTGCATGTGAGTGCTGCCTGCTGCTCCTCTTTGAGGGAGGGGTTAAATGCAGAGAAATAATTTCCCTACGGGTATCAATAAAGTTTCTTTCTTTCTTACTTACTTCAACACTGGGAAATGAATCAGTAATTGAGTACTTTTAATGTAAAAATTTCAAGGTTATTTGCAGCAGTTTGGATTAATTTAATGGGCTTTTTCAAATTAGTAATCCTATAATAACAGGGTATCCCACAAAGATAAGACATTAAAATTTCATCATTTCTAAGGAGAAGTTGTGATTTTAATAAACTGGCATATTTATTCTTCCTTTAATTTCTCTTTACTATGTGCTGGGTATTTTATACAGATTTCCCTGGAATGAATTTGAATGGTGGTCTATGTTACTGCACGAAAGTACAGCACTAAGTAATGGAAGTGAATACTTTTTTCTAAAGAGGTTTGACTACATACTTGTGTGAACTCAGAACAGGTGATAGCCTCATTGACGAAGAGTCACTTCTAACGCAACAAACATATTGTGTAATGATAATGGCTGTCAAAGTGAAATAAAATTTGCATTGGGTGGTGAAAAGCAACCACGAGTAAGGCTGGAAATACTAGACCTGTCTGTTACAGTGTAAAAGAATAATTATTGTTACTTTGAAAGCAGGTTCTATTATGTGGTATGTATTTCAAGCAGTTCTCAGTCATTCAAGGTCATGGTGATCCAAGAAGGGTTGAATCGAGGGCAACTGGACTTGATAGAGGATACTTGAAGATATCTCATCTCTCAGCACCCTTGGATGAGAGGCGAAACATCTTAGTGTCTCATCTAGTATCTTCTAACAAGTCTAAATGCGCTCCATTCAACCCTTCATGGATTTGTATTTTAAATATTATGTGGCTGTTCCTGTGTATTTTGATCACAGATTGTGCCTTTAACCTCTTAAAATATGAGGTAACCCCCAATGGGTCCATCTTGATAGGGTATTATTTTAAATTCTGAAAAGAAGGGCCAATTTTCCCAAAGATAGAAAATATACTAAGAGGCACTCTGGAGAAATCTGTATGGAATGATACCCAAAACAGCCAGAGTAAGGAAAATTTTTAAGGAAAATTAAAATGCCATAATAAAAAAAAGATCTGTTACCATGATGGATTTTAGTTTTTTTAATTAAAGAAATCAGAAACATATCTATATATCTTTCATTCGAGTCTTTATTATTTATTATATTTTCTATATTTTTCTACAAGGAATGTAAAATATAATTATTTCTCAGGAAGTTCTGAGTCAAAACAATCTTAAAATCTTAAAAGTAAGGCCTTACTTTTCTAAGTTATGGCATTTTTCCATTTCCCTTGAAATTCTCCTCATTCTGGATATCTTGGTTATCATTTAATACAGAATTCTTCAGAAAGCATCCATGACATATTTGTTATCTTTGCAAACACTGGGCATGTGCACTGAGTTTAACATCAAAGTGGAGGAAGATGAACCCACTGGTGATGACGTCAAAGTTTAAGGGGTTAAGGAGGAAATTGTTCATCGTTGACAGATCTGAAATCAACACTGACATGGTTGCTTTTGATGTACTAATTACCTGGAAGTCAAGGAGGGATTCACAGGGCAGAAATAAAGGAGAATGTACTTCAGGCCCATAAATAGTTCACTGTGCTGTAGGGCACTGCATGTCAATGACCCCCAAACAGATGTGCCTCTGTGAGCATGGATCTTATTACCAGTGGCGTAACACAAGGAGTGTAAATATGTCCACACTAATGGCATTTCATTCTTTTACATTAGCTGTGGGCCCCTGGAACCCTTTTAAAGGCCCCTGGTGCTCTTGGGACACCAATTTGTAAATCACTGAGAATAAAAAGTTTAATGAAAGAGTGAATATAAGGCCAATATGGTGGTAGTGTTTATCAGTGTGTGAATTTAATCAGCATGGAGAATAAGAGGATATGCATGCCATCATAAATTGTTTGGCAGCCGGTCGAAACGTTTATAAATGATCGCCCCTGTCCGTTCGCTCGGTACTCACGGTGACGTTATAAGTCCAGTTGCGACTCCGGTGCTGGCTGAAGTTTATATGACATTTTATTTCTTCCTTCTTCGCCTCTTTCTCACCAGGTTACGTTCAGCAGCGTACAAACGATGGTTACTTCCTGTATGACTGCTGACGTCAGGAGGAGAGGGCTTGTCAAGCGTTGCATTCACAACCCGTCGGAAATTTGTACATTAAAAAGTAAACAAACACGGAAACAACGTATTACAGTAAAAAAGAGTAAGCAGATTTTGTATTATTACACGTTTTTTGTATCAATTCTGATTATGTTTGTGTCACGATCATAATTATTGCAATTATTATTGTAGTTAGGATCTAGTATCTTAGAATAAGTCACCTCTAATGCAAACAGTTCACGGTTATTTAAAGGAAAATTAATAAGTTAAATGGGGTTTTTTTCACATTAGAAGCTCAACAATAACTGAGTGAACCACACAGAGAAGACACAAAAAACAATCTCTAGAGAGGATGTGATTTTTAAGCTATGAAATATTTCATTTTCCTTCAGTTCCTCTTTATTCTGGATGTGTTGTGTGTAATTTTATACAGATTTCCCTGTAATTAACCCTGGTACATTTCATAACTTTGGAAACTTTGGGCATTTCATTAAAAACAAAGAAAAACTTTCATGAAGATGAACTCATTGATGTTTACCTCAGAGTGCAAGAGGTTAATGTTACTGAAAGGAAAATGCCACAACTTAAAATAAGATTTATTTCTGTAATGATTTTCTTTTTTTTATTATCATATTTTCTATATCTTTCTATGTGGTACATTCAATTGTTAAAGGGTTACTACAGTGAAAAGGCCCATTAAATTGATCCAAATTCCTTTAAATAACCCTGAATGGTTTAGATTCAATTATTGGTTACTCCCAATG
>OMNV01001474.1:26771-41145 GCA_900303265.1 Brotula barbata | reverse complement strand
TTGGTTACTCCCAATGATTAGGGTGGTTTTTAGTACAGTTGCACCGACCAACAATATATTCGCACTAAAATGATTAGGAAATAATTGTGAAGAATTAATCTGTAACATCTGTTGTTGAATCTTCAATTTTATTAGAATTTTCATGTTAAATAGTCATGTCACTCTCCCAATGGAATTGTGGTTTTTGTTGTTCTGCAAATTGTGTTTCCAGAATTTTAGGGGTTTTCCAGCAGAGTAGATCACAATGAGCAGCCTCGCAGAAGACATCATGGATTCCTGACATTTATGGTGTAAAATTTTGCACTTAATTTGAGTTATTCCTGTAACAATGCTCTTTACATCAAGGTGCCCTCTCCTCAGCTCACAAGCTCATCCATTCTTCCATGCAATCACTATGCAAATATTTGCCAAGGGAGCAAACCGCTGCACGTCCTGTTACAACTTTACAGAAGGATTTCAATGACTCATTTTTTTCCCCAAAATGTTTTATTTGGAAAACTGCACTATACTGCAAAATACAGAATACTGTACAAGGTACTTTTGAGAGGAAGACTAAGAAAACCAAAAGCAAAACTTAATAAGTGAACACACACAAACAAATCTGAAAAATGTATGGGATTGTCTCGTGCCATGATTAAAAGGATAATAAATAAAACAAACTCTTCACGTCTTACTTCCTCAACTGTGGTAGTTGTATGTATTAAAGTGAAAAACGCTATAACTGAACTCAACAAGGCACATATAGTTTTAGCAGAGGTAGCAGCTATGAATGTATGGTTTAGGTTAGGCTACCTTTACAAAATAAAATACAGCCTTAAATACATCAATATGTATTCATATCAAATTTAAAAAAAACCAATCATCCTAGATCAAATATAGGCAATAAATTGCCAACAGAAACTAATTTGTGTGTTTTTCAGTGCACGAAAGCCATTTTCAGTGGTTGATTATAAAAGCTATGGCAATACAGTAGATAATAAGGGAACATTTTATGCACCCAGGAATTAAATTAAACATAAATTGATGGCACAGCTCAAGTGTAAGCATTTTTGAGGAGGTGCATTCCAAATTTATATCTGCCAAATCCTTGCAAATGAATTCACAAAAGCATATTCATAGGCTTGTTTAGACCATTAAATGTAAAAGTCTATCATCCATCTTTGCCACACAAAGCAATCAAAAAAAGCAGGGTGCAAAAATAATTGCACTTATTTTTGGTAGCAACATATAAGTGGCACAACCATTCTCTCCTATCAAGTAAAACTCTCCATAGCCGGCACGGAAAATATCCACGTAATTGAAACAAAAAGTAACAAAAATTTATCAGTGCTCCCTGCAACATGCAAACTTGTTTGCAAAAGAAAGCAGTATGGAGTGCAGAGAATAGCCCAATTGGAAATAAATCATTAGTACATATTTTTATTAAAAAGAAATAATTCCCGGGTGTTGGGTTCTTTTTTTTAGAACCCCAGTCCTTTAGTAAGATGGAGGCTGGTACTCTCCAGGAGGAGACTGACTGTTGCTAAAAGGTGACTGCTGGTACCCTGCTGGACCACTGCTGTTGTATGGAGCAGGTGGGTATGGAGTGGTGCTGTCATGGGCTGGGTCGCTGTATTCCTGGTCAAAGTCAGATACACCTTGATGATATCTTCCAAATGCAAAGTAAGCCAACAAGCCCTGTTCAGGAAATGAGAAAGCACAAAAGGTTACATCAAAAAGCTTAACATTTACATGTCTCTCTAAGTTGTCATTTTAGTCACTGAGCATCTGAATGGAAGTTATCAAGCCATTTTGCTATTCAAATGGTGGTCAGGTGGTGAGGAGAGTAGAGGCTTACCCAGGCAATGATTGAGAAGAAAGAGAACGCCACAACAGCTCGGGCAGCATCCAGAGGAATAGATGTGGTGTCGGACGTATTGGACCACTGGTTGGCCAGGAAGCAGAAGCAGACAAACCACAGGAAGGCCCAGGCTCCTGCATACATCAAAGTCAAAATTCCAGCCCATGAATGAGATGTCAGGATTATATCAGCATTCGAATGTGAAGACTGAACTCTAATGTCCTTTATCAATGTTTTTCACTTAAATTCTGAGAGATTTCTGACTCACCTGAGATGACCAAATCTGCAATTACGATATGTTTTCTATCTTTGGCATTGCTGATCTGGGGGAAGTATGCATCCAGCACGAGGAAAGCGACACACGCCAGGAAGGCCAGAATGCCGATTGCCATACCATAACTGCAGGCGCTGTCATTTTTGTTGAACATACAATGGACTCCCGGCTCCTTAGTCTCGTTAACATAGCCTTCAGCTATGATTGATGCAAAAACCACAATGGAAAATATCTGCAAAAGGTGAAATACTGGGTTAATAACTTGATGTGTGCAGTTGCAGTGAAGGCTTCACCTTCTCTCGCCCTGAGGGCAGCATGATGCTCGTCACATGATGCACATCACAAGAGATGTGACCCTCACCACCCGGATCTACAACAACAGCCGCACCATAGAGGAACAAGATCTGTTAGATTATTGTGCAACATATAAACAGGATGTGAATATGAAATTTCTGCAGTAATTCTACCACAAAGTTGAAAAAAAACAACGCGTCAATGTTTGAGGTGCACGTCAATAAGTTAGTGCGGTGACACAGCACCGGCCATGCTAGCACATGTTAGCCAAAATCAACAGGTTTTAAAGGAAATGCATTGTATTTTTCAATTTATTACACATTAATTGTACATTATAGTCTACCACTGAGAATGTGTCCCACGTTACGAGCTCAAAAAGCTAACACGCCGTCTTCTTAAGTGACATTTGGGGAAATTTACAGCACACATCTGTTAGATTCGAATTGACAGCTGGCTGCGTTTGCGAAACCTGTGGCCGTGTTATCGAGTCACGCACTCACCCAGGCCAGGAAGCGCAGTATGGTCTGAGGCTGTTTCACGAAGCTCGACACATCGAACGCACCGCCGGCCAAAGAAACCCCGTAAGCACCACTCTGCATTTTGATGGCCGAACGTCTCCGTCCTGTCTCTGGGTTTCAGACAGATTCTTCCTGGTACTTGGACACTTTCGTTTCTGAGAGTTTCCTGAAAACTTTTCAAAGCCCGCCCCCTCTCTGCTGCCTTCACGGATGCCTCGGAAAATGGACACTAGCCATAGGCGGGAAATATCGTTTTCCTGTGTTGCGTTTAAACTGAAACATACTTCAAAGCAGTGGTGTGAAGTAACAACGGATGAATGTGAACAGTCATGACAAAATTTCGAATCTCAATAAAATATCAGACTTGAATATTTCACTTCATAATGTGAATGAAGCCTAAGTTGTGGCTACGAGTTAGGATGTTATATCGCCACTTGAGTATAATTCATACACTTCAGTTTCAGCCTTTCCAATTTTCAGGTAATGAAAGTTATTTATTGATTAATACATAAACTTTGTTGAAAAGATTAAATAACATTGGAAGCTGAAGCTTATTTGAAGGCTGTATGTTAATCTTTACTACCACCTTGTGGCAAGGCCCAAAAATAATGCTGATTCAGCTGAGAAAGGTGAAGAAGCTCCTATCCTCCACACTACAATGCAAACCAAAGCAATAACATAACCTTCTTAGAGGTAATAAGCCTAAAAGTGCCCAAGATGTCACAGATGTGAAAAGTGACACATGGAACACCACCCTTAATCATTCACATTGACATGCTCCTAAATGCAGCAAAGACTGCTCAGATGGGGCAATGATGATTTGTCATACATCATTCGGGCTTCTTCCAGCTGAAACAAATCTCACTTGAAGTCCACACAGGCAAACAAAGTCAGGCTATTTTAAGTCCACACAGGGCCCACATGTCTATGCTGACAGTGAGGTCAGCCGAGCGTCAGCAGTGGGAGTGCCCCTTGATAACAGCACTAGCATGCACGCACTAATACTCTCAGCTCCATGGGCTAATAGATAAACTGTGTGCTGACCGCAGATTTATGTCAGGAGAGCATGTTCTATTCAGAATTTATGGGTTGATAAAGACCTGAGATTTCTTACCATTCCTTACAGTAAAAAAAAAAAAAAAAAAAAAAAAAGACAGCAACATCAAAACTAATCTGGGAATCAGTCTGCCACTCTCTACATTTGTGTTTTAATACTGTTGGAAAATGAAGTAATAGATGTTGACTGTAAAATAGTAATTTGACAAATTGAGACTTTCACCAATATGTAAAATATGAGGGATCGAGTGTCATCATTAGTGTCATCTACCCAATATTTGATAAAAATTCATACTTTTTCATCACTGGTAACTCATGCAGAATTAAAACAAAAAAAAACCAAACAAACCATAATTAGACAGTTTCGATATATAAGTTACATTTGGAGTCACCACCTGAATGTTATGTAACATCGTATTTATTTCAGTGTAAAAAAAAATTAAGTCAGAAATTAAAGAAATTGAGTTAAGCATTAAGAAAAGATATAAAAACAAAATACCACACACTACTTCCAAACAATTAAATTCTCTTAAAACTTGCTGCAAAGCACTTGTATATCAATGTAGATGGCAGCACGGTCTGCAACATGGAATGACACACAGAAACAGACATGTAAACCATGATAGTGTGAGCGTAAGTACCCTGAGGACAATAACGCTGTCACTGAGAATAATGAGACACAGCTGTGTGTAAGACGAGCAAAATGGGATTCAAATCCTGAGTTGTACACGTGGCATTTAAACTGAAAGTGAAGGACATTTAATAAAATTCTGCCTGAGCCCCTCTGTATCGTCCATGTCACTCCAGCTCTGATAAAGTGAAGTATTTTATATGCCTGGCCAGCGTCGCAGGCCTGAGGGGGGAGGTCTGTGTGTGCGATCACGAGCCCTGTGTGAGTTTTCACAGGAAGCACAGCAGCTGAGTTTCATTTAGCACTTTGCATAGTGTAAGGATGAATAAAATTGGTTTTGTGTCTGTCTGTTTGTCTGTCTTGTCACTTTTTATTCACTTGACCTTCCCGTCTGATCGCTGCTGTGGCTCCGAGGTTTCTGGTCTGCAGCAGCCATGAGTATGCAGTGAGCAGCAATCAACAACCGCCATGGCACACTGCGATGACTTCAGCGTTAACAGTTATGATATGGAAGCTGATTATGAGTAAGTTGTCATTTTATCATTCTGAGTGATTTTAATTGATTAATTAGTTTTTATGACATGTTGTTTTTCTTGTCCTCTAACTATTATGACTTCTTCATTCTATTTGTTTGGAAGATTTTATTAATATTGATATGAAATGAATACTGTTTGAGTTTGCTCTCAGAGTTTACACATAAATCTACCTTTTGATGTTTGCATTATTTGATGCTACTGCAGATATGGAAATGTCATTCAAACATTTGTATTTATTTCTGAAAGCCTGTCCCTTTCATGGCTGGATGGTCGTAAGCAGAAGCACTTGGGAAATTCTAAATCATTCAATACGGTACTTAAATATGGTTTAGGAGACTTTGTGCTTTAGTAGTCTTGTGATTGTTCTAAAAAACTTTGTATAAAAGTTTAGTTTTTTAAGTACATTTTTGAACTTAACTCATTTTTTCAAAACGGGGTTTCATTTTCTTGTTACAATATAAATTCTAAACTCAGTGATGTTTTCAATATGTGGACTGGAACACAAGACTGAATGTTGGTGAAACTCACAACTACTCCCATTGTAGTTTTGGAGGTTTTAATCAGTTTGAATTCTCTTTTGTAGACTCTGAATTGTATAAATGAACGTGAAGTTCAAACTACACTACGTGAAGGACTCTTGACTGTCCAACTCATTTAATGTGCCGTCTGAAGTTCAAACTCATCTCTGAATAAAGTTAGAAAGTTTAATTAAAGTGATTGATAACTGCTTCTACTCATTTTAAATATAATTGCTATTAAAGGACATGTGGAGTGCTGATTGAGATTATAATTTCATAAATGTGAAGACTATTACGAGGTATAAATGTCACTGTGAGGATGAGAAATTATTTTACTTTCAACACTTAATTACAGTTATTATCCAAAGAATTATTTATACCAAGGTAAAAACTAAATTACTTTCTGATGGGCCAAAAAAAACATATTAGAAAAGTACCAAATGTATCAGGATGCATTTAGGAAGTAGCTGTACAAATGATATGGAACATATCTAGCACGACGAGAAAGTTAAGGAAGGTTTAAAATACCGTAGTTTAAAAATGTAATATAATTAATTTTGAGAATATTTTAATCCTAATTTGTTTAGAAATGATAATTCATTGATGGGTAACAATGTGAAAAGTTCCATGAAATGTATCCTTTAGAAAAATCCTTGAACTATTTGCCTCAAAGTGTATTCAATCGCCAGTAAATTTACCAAGGAGTTAAAGTCTTCATATCTTGACTGTGTTTTGTGATGGATTCTGGTCTTCAGGAACCTTGGAGAGGAGGAATCCACCCAGGTCTCTCTATGCCGCTTCATCGGGATGATAAGCCGGGAAACTTCTAAGAGCAGCTCTGAAAACCTGGAAATGGAGGAATTTGGAGAATGCACGGGTAGATACACTTTTTCATACAAGTAACAAAATTACAAACTGACATAAAGTAGAAGCAATGGCCCGTGTATCGCACAATTTGGAACCCACAAATTGAATAAATAAATAATTATTTTTAGATACGTTAATCCGTGTTTGACGTTGTTACAGGCCTGAGCATTTGGCCTGAATGCTTTGTGTGATTTTGGTTTCTTTCAGATCATCAGTCCCTTCACAGTGGATATGTCGTAGAGGACACATTTGGTTCTCTGCAGAGGTGCCGCTGGTCTGCTGCCTCTCTGACTTTCCCCTCCTCCATGCCAAGTCGCACAGCTGGTGAGAGGAAATGTTCCATGTCACTTTCAGGAAACGTAATGAGTCATCCTGGATATCTCGTCTGCTTCAGCAGATGAAGATGTCATTTTTGACTTGCACTTTACAGAAACGGACAAGTTGCAGCAGTTGTTGTCGGACCTCCAGAGCCGTTCAAGGGGCGAACGCATGGGCAAGCTGCGAGCTATGCCGCTTAAACTGGCAGAGAAGATCCAGCTCAGGTACATCAATATTTAGCACAACGAAATATCTGTGAACTAGAACAACATCGTGTATGTCAGCCGGCAGTGTTTCAGGCCATTTGTTTCCAGATTTGCGGTCTCCCTCATACTCCCTTACCTCACTTTTATTAGGAGACTTGCTTTCAGTGAGGAGGCTGAAACTTCACTCATCAACAGAAACATCCCATGCTTTAATCTCCTCAGTGTCCATATTGTGAGGGTGAGTACAGCCAGGATGTGATTATATTCCAACCGTTCCTTTTCCGAGTTTTGCCTCTCACCTGTGTTTTTGCTCTGCACAGTCGCTGCGTCAATGCTCACTCGGCTGCCTCACCTTGCTGACCTCCCTCCAGTTGTGGAGGTCGCCTCTAAAGAGGGTGAGCGGCCGTTTTGGAACTGGAGTGCTCTCCTACTTTCTCTTCCTCAGGACTCTCTTGCTCTTCAACTTCCTACTCTTCACCATCACTGGCCTGTTCCTCGTCTTCCCTCAAGCCATTCGCTCTCCTGAGTTCCAATCCAGTCCCAATAATTTCAGTGGCCTTGAGCTTCTCACAGGCATGGTAAGCAAGATGACTAATAAGTGAGGCTCCCAGAATGCAATGTACTATCTGCACATTTAGCAGTTCTGCTTGTACTCGCTGGCAGGGTTACTTCTCTCAGAGTATGATGTTTTACGGCTACTACAGCCACACCATCATCAACACTACTCAACCTGCTGCCTCACGGCTCGACTCTACTGCTGACTTAACTGAACCATCCGGCCGTGACGTGGCCAGCAGCTCTGACACGCCATCGTACAGCATACCCGTCGCCTACTTTTTTACTATCTGCATAGCTTTCTTCATCATCTGCATCATCTTGGTTTACAGGTTGTGTAACTTTAGTTATTCATTTATTCACTGATCTATTTCCTGGAGCCTGGCCGGGTGTGTCTGATGTACTTCTCATTCTGTTTCAGCATGTCCACGTCCTTTGGGAGGAGTTTTCAGGTGCTCCAGTCTAGTGGAAATCTGGCAGCAAAGGTGTTCTGTTTCTGGGACTTTAAAGTCAGCAAGATGGCCTCCGTCAGACTCCAGTCTGAGAACATCAGTACCCAGCTGAAGGTACACATGTACATGTATCTAATGTTGCAACGGAAGGAGCAGTCTCTCACCACACAATAGATACTTGGCAGATAAGACAAACAGCAAAAATACAAGCCAACATTGTGACCCTATCATGGGTTTAGTTTAAAACCCACAAGAAAAAGAGGAAGTTGTATTTGTTTTCACATGTTGAGACTTTTTCTTTACAGTCCTACTTCCTCACCAACTTGCATGTTAGAAAACAAGTACAGTATTTACAATATCACTCTCATTTTGGATGAAACCACAATTATGCCTGATGGGTAGACGTATGAGGATTATGAGGTGATGGCTGACTGTTAACAGAGGCTCTCATGTTGATGTCTATCACAAATTAGTTGTTGCTGATTACGCTCTCTTTGTGGTTTCTGCGTGTGTCAAAGGAGCTGCTGTCTGAGATGCTCTGTGGTGACGAGCCAAAGAGCTGCATGCAGCGACTGCACGGATTCCTCCTCCATTTGATGGCGTGGCTCATGTGTCTCACCAGCATATTCCTGGGTGCCCTGGCTGTCCACCATCTGTCAAATTATTTGCACCAGGTTAGATTGACGTATTTTATGCAAAAGATTGGGGGATTTTCTCAGGATTACCGCAAAAGGCACAAAGATAACCGACCTTCACACCTCAGCTCACACACTTCTCTTTTCCTTTTTCTCTCTGAAGTTATTTTTTGTCATTCGTATTTGAAATGATGATTATACGCCGTCGCTGTTGTCCATCCTTTCCTCCGCAGACCGTTGATGAGAATGCTTCTGGGGATGCTCAGATGAAGATGCTGGCCTTATCGGCTGTGGTGTCAGCCATTAACCTGCTTCTGCCTGGCCTCTTCAATCTGGTGTCATGGATGGAGAACTATGACTCCCCCGGTGTTTGTGTTTATGTCTCCATCTTCAGGTGAGAAGCAGAACTACAAAAATATCACTACTGAACGTTTGGTTATTTGATAGCTTTAACCTAAATTTCATGTACTGATTGATGTGAAATGAATTTGTGTTTGTCTTTGATATTAAAGTAGCACATTGTCTCCGTATTAAGATGTATACATTTTAGTAGTGGGTAAGTCAGAATGGTCCAGCATCTGTTCTGCTATAAAAACATGGTGAGTCTGGTTGGAAATATGTGTTGATTTAGAGCATGGAAGAAGTGCAGAATAGCTATTTTGTAGTTATTTGCCAGCCTACTAGGAGAGGAGGACAAAGAAGTCTTGCTTAAGAGTGGAAGGAAGTACCTTTGGTGGGTGTTGTGGTTTATTTCCTAATATTTGTAAAAAGATTAATGGCACAGTGCTGCTTCAATATTGCATTCAATAATTTATTCATTTGTGGATTCACCTGGAATCAAGCTGCACTTGTAAGAGTATTTTTGTTCTTGGAATAATAATAGGATTATAACTGAAACTATGTAGAGAACTCTCACAAATTATCTGTGACAGTGCATTATGTATACACTATATACAATGTATATGTAATCATAAATCCTTTACAGCATAAACATTCCTGTCCTGTTAATTTGTCACTTGTGAACATGTCAGTTTTTTTTACGTTTCAAGTCATGTTTATATAGGCCGATATCAAATCGTGTTTAAAAGGCCTTTGAACTGGGTAGAGGAAAGTAATAAGTCCGGAGTCAGTCTGGTTCAGGGTCTGTTCAGACAGTGTCGCTTTGAGTTAAGACTCCTCTTCATTGGGATTCCCAGCTGGTGACAAGTTGACGTCTCTATCTTCCTTCCTTTGTCAGGAACCTGTTGTTAAAGGTTGGTATTATTGGTATCTTGTGTTACCACTGGCTTGGGAGAATTGCAGTGGAACCAGAAAGACGTGGTCTTCAGGTACATGCATCCTTTTTTCTCAAAACATTTACAGCCTCTCGGAATTGCAGCTGTGGTTAAATGGTTGGAATGTATAATTTTCTTATATTCTCAAAGAGCTTGGCAGGTTTCTTTTAGCTTTTTAACACGCTGAAGGTCATGTGTCTGTATCGTCTGCAGTGCTGGGAGAGCTTTGTGGGGCAGGAACTGTACCGTTTGCTCCTGATGGACTTCATCTTCACAGTGCTTTACACATTTTTTGGCGAATACCTTTGGAGGCACGTGGAACCAGTTTACCTGGAAGACATATTTATAAGATGATTCTAGTTATTGTTTGTGAATCCAGCTTGTAGTCCAACTGTTGACAGCTGCCCTATTTTTCTCTCCAGGTTGTTTTCCAGGCATGCGTTGAAGAGAAACAGGAAGCCAGTGTTTGACATTGCTCGTAATGTACTGGAGCTCATATACGGGCAAACACTCACTTGGTACAAAACACACAGAGAATTATCAGGTTTCAAATTGAGTGTCATGCTGTCCGTGACGACAGTGATGATTTTCTGCCCCTCTTAGGTTCGGCGTACTGTTTGCTCCGTTGCTTCCTGGGGTTCAGATCGTAAAGTTGTTTGTGCTTTTTTACATGAAGAAGGTTAGTACGATGGTGGATACCCTTGGTCACATTTTGGTCATGCGTGGCATTCAGACGAAAACATTCCTCTTATTCCCCCTGCAGAGCAGCCTCATGCACAACTGTCAGGCGTCCAGGAAACCCTGGAGGGCCAGTCAAATGACAACGCTCTTCATCACGCTCCTGTGCTTCCCCTCCTTTGTCGGTGCTGCCGTGTCTGTCACTTACATAATTTGGACGTGAGTGTAGCTGCTGTCATGTTATCTAGCAGATAGTTTATCAAGAGGATGGATTGCACACACTTAAACATTCTACAATAGTATGTCTAGTATGACAGTATAAGGACTCCTGTTTGCTCACCACAGGATTAAACCATCCCCGGGGTGTGGCCCTTTCAGGAACCTCCCCACTATGTTTCAGGCAGGGAAACTATGGGCCCAGGAGCTGGAAAAAGCATACCCCAACCTGGCCTGGCTCAACTGGGCCTATACCTATCTTGTGGAGAACCCTGTGTTCTTATTCCTTGCCATTGGGGTGTTCCTGTGAGTTGTAGCCTGACATTATTACTATATTACGTGATTTCTTTTAAATGATCAAAAGATCAAAATTGTTTATTTTTTAACTGGTTATATTCTTGTTTATGTTTCAGCATGGTGATTTACATTCATATTCAAGTTGTTGATGGCCAAAAAAGAATCATCAATTCCTTAGAAAAGCAAATTGAAAACGTACGAATATTTAAACATTATGAATAAATCATAGATGCGCATTCTAATGTTTATGTGATCTAATAAGAGTGATATTTTCTGCATACAGGAGGGCAAGGACAAAAAGTTCCTTATAGCTAAACTGCAAGAACTCCATCAGCAGAGTAATCCCATGTGCCCACCAGGACGATGACAGCGGAGTGGGTTTTCTCATCACTACAGGAATCGTTCTCCCACTCTGTGCAGTTCACGTGTCTCCTTTCTGACATTTCTTTCTTCCTGTTTGTTCTTGCACTTCATTAATCATTGAAGGATGTATCAATGTTTCCTGTGTTACAATCAGTTCTTACGTCTCTTCCGAAATAATGGATTTCTCAACAAATCTCAATGTAAATATTGCTTTTGTAAATGCTTTGTTAAAAACTCTTGATGTTTATAAATAATGATCAATATGTAATAAAGGACAAAATGAATGTACGGAATGCATCCATTATCCTACAATCATTTACTTTATTGCCCAAAAAATCTGAATATTCCTCTATCTGAACACTGTTAGTCAACACTGTTTCAAGTCAAAATGAAAATTGTGATGTGACGTTGCAATCATGCAGAAGAGTGGAAAAATGTGCATAGATGCATGTTGACAATGACTTGCACCCGCATAATGAATTCTTACTACTTCTTACTCTTAGTTAACAACATATTTTCCTTTTGCACAAGAGGCATGCAATTTTATGAGGATGGGGAGGAGCAGGGGGAGGAGGATTTTTGCTTGTGTGACATATAAGCGTGCATTCTTTGTTCTCTACAGGAGTGTTCATGAACATCTACGTGATAAACTCTGGTAAGTGACACAAAAGGTTGTTACTGGGTTTTTTTCTTGGTACTTTGATTCAGTGACTCTTAAATCAGATAATTGTCTGTTTATTTCGCACTAGTCTTTTTGATTACGTTCTGATTCTTTTCAAATTGCAGTCATAAAACTCAAGTCTTATTGTTTCCAATTGTTTTTTTTATTTAAATGTCTCTCAACACGCTTTGCCCCCAGGTAAAATGGAGGAGAAGAAATCTTCTCGTAGAGGGTACATCAGCCTTCCAAAGATACACATGGATAATTTGGCCAAATTTTATGAACTGGTAAGTGATTTCTCTCATTCCTCAATTATTCATATGAGGGACACCTATCCACCCAATGCATGCATAATAAAGACGCATTGAGGGGAAATCCAAAATGTCATAGCTTTACACAGTACGGATTGCTATAATAGATTTTTTAAAACAAAACTTCTCTTGAAATGATGTGATTGTTTTATGCCTATGTTCAATTATTTAATGTGCTTCTCATGTAGAAAAAGGCCAATAAAATTTCTCTGCAATTCTTTAAATAACTACAAACAGCTTAACCTAAAGTCGATTCAAAAGTATAATAGTCTGGATAGAGTATTTTGTGTATTATCATGACAAAACAACAAAACAGTGACAAAACACCTTTTAAGAGTGACCCTTGTAATACTCTGCATCATTTTTTGATCAATGTCATGAAGATGGTATTTGATTTTTCTTTTTTTTTAGGATCATGGTTTGGTTGTTAAAGAGCTGAACCCCCACATTAACGATAACTACCTAGAGGCCTATTTCAGAGAATGGGGCACCATTACAAGATGTAAGGTAAAGAATTAACTTTTTGTACTTTTTGGTGTTACATGTTGTGTTTTTAATGGAATTAGTCACTTTTAATGAAACACATGGCTGTTGTTATTTGTTTCTGGATTCCATAAAACAGATTAGCAAGGACCCATCCTGTGATAAATCAGTGGCCTATGTTAGATTTTCTCAAGAGAATGAAGCTGACAGAGCAGAATGGGCTGGTCCTCATTTCATTGGAGGCTCTGAAGTGGAAGTGAGAAGAGTTGTTTGTCCAAAGGTAAGACAGTGTTAAAATCTGCTCACCGGCATAAATTGGTACTCACAGATGTAGCAGATTTTACTTTCCTGTCTCCATCAGCTGATGATAAAACCACATCATCTCTTTCAGATGGAGGATCATTCAGAGGACAAAGTCATGGCCCCAGTCTTTACCAATCATCCACCAAGGCGCTCCATGGGGCTAGGCTACATTTTAGAAGATTCTCAATGGCTGGATAATAAATTGCATAGCTGAGACTGACCTTTATCTTGGAAAACATTAAAATAGCAAATACTTATATCTGAACAGGTAATGGCCAAAATATGGTCATTGTTAAGCATATTTTGATCACTTTTGTTGGATTGTTTTGTTGAAGTTTGTTTTAAATTGGTATTTACAATACGACTAACACTATGAAGGAATAAAGCACAGGATGAAAATGACCAGTAACCCAGTGAACCATCAACATTTGGGCTTTTGTATGAGTAAAACATAATATTTTGAATTTTTGTGGTTACCACAGACTTAAATGGGTTTAATAGAGTGTGAGAAATTTGAAGTTGAGGCAACAACAGTGAAATAGAGGACATTGGAAATGGGAAAAAAATAAAACGTATCAAGGCGTTAGCAGATAAAGGTGATATTAAAAAAGCGCTACTTCGGTATACACAGAATACAGAATTAACTAGTAAAAAATTAGGACAGAGAGGTATGGATAAAATCGTGACCCAACACACTCCGAAACACGAGATGGCGGTATGCACCTTATTAGTAACCTGCCTGAGAACCGTACAAGAAGAAGAAGAATCTGCAGAAGAAGAAGAGGAAGAAGAAAGCGCGCGTTTGTTGTTTGACAACTATCACAAAATATTACGAAGAAGAAGGCAAAGAAGAAGAACAAGACAAAACATCAAATATGGCGGAAAAAGATGCTGAAATCGGCTTCAAGAAGGTAAGCTCAGTGTTGGCACTCCCTCAGTTGATCTAGTTCTTTATTTGTCTAAACTCCCAGGGAGCAGTGAGTTGACAGGAGTTTTTCCTTCCGGAGAAAATCTTCTGTTGAGAGATAAAGATAAACTTTGGCATTCAGACTAGACATCGCATTCAAATTTGAGCTTTTTTGGTGAAT
>OMNV01001474.1:7297-26751 GCA_900303265.1 Brotula barbata | reverse complement strand
TTTTTGGTGAATTATACAGTATATGGAACGGAAGTGTGATTTCTAATGGATCAAGAACAAATGTATTGTTTGTATCTAAGACAATTTCGCCAACTTTTGCCATTATACTTGAATTTTTGTATTCATATATATATACATATATAATACATATATAATATGTATACACTGCCTGGCCAAAAAAAAAAAGATGTCGCATGCTCCCTGAACCACTCTTTCACAATTTGAGCCTGATTAATCCTGGCGTTGTCATCTTGGAATATGCCCGTGCCATTAGGGAAGAAAAAATCCATTGATGGAATAACCTGGTCTTTCAGTATATTCAGGTAGTCAGCTGACCTCATTCTTTGGGCACATAATGTTGCTGAACCTAGACTTGACCAACTACAGCAACCCCAGATCATAGCGCTGCCCCCACAGGCTTGTACAGTAGGCACGAGGCATGATGGGTGCATCACTTCACCTGCCTCTCTTATTACCCTAGTGCGCTCAAATTGTGAAAGAGTGGTTCAGGGAGCATGCGACATCTTTTTCACACATGGATTGGCCACCACAGAGTCCAGACCTGAACCCCATTGAAAATCTTTGGCATGTACTGGAGGCTTTGCGCAGTGCTCAGACTCTCCCATCATCAATACAAGATCTTGGTGAAAAATTAATGCAGCACTGGATGGAAATAAATCTTGTGACATTGCAGAAGCTTATCGAAACAATGCCACAGCGAATGCGTGCTGTAATCAAAGCTAAAGGCGGTCCAACGAAATATTAGAGTGAGTGACCTTTTTTTTTGGTGGCGACTTTTTCTTTGGCCAGGCAGTGTATATATACTGTATATAACCTATGTTATATATAATCATGTTTAGGTTGATGTCAGCTCTCAATACTGTGTCACTGTTTGCTTATATTTAATGATGACACATTCTAGAAAAATCAAATATATATATAAAAATGAGTCAAATATGGTACACTGTACATTTTAAAGTTGTTTTCTTCTAATTTTAGGTTACAGTGAGCAAACTCTTGTCAAGTTTCTTTCGAGAAGAAAAAACAAAAAGTGAGTCTGACAGATATTAATATAGATGTCTTCCAAAAAAAACATGCTGCTGGTGTTTGACTGTAATGGATCTGTTGCAGTCAGCGGTGATGCTGCGCTACTCATGGCAGAGATGCTCAAAGTATTTGTTGAGGGTGAGGATTCCTGATGTCTATGCCTGATTTGCAGCCCAAGATGACTGGATTACCTTATAGTTAAAAATCTGATTTGTTATCTTTTTTATAGAAGCAGCTGTGAGATCATTAAAACAGGCTGAATCTGAGGACTGTGACCAAGTTGACATTGAACACTTTGAGAAGATCTTACCTCAGCTGGTGGGTAGTTGAAAAACTCTCTCTCTGAAACACTGTGACATTTTATTTCATGTTTAATACATGTAGGCATGGTGTTACCTCACACAATTATCCATGCTGTTGTATTTTTAGTTTTCATTAGAATATATACTGTATGTATTATTTACTAAATCTAATGAGTTAATAATCTTGTTATTGTGTATTTAGGATATCAATGACATAATAGTAGCACCACCCTATGTTCATCTCCACCAGCCCAGTAGTGTAGATAATGGAGGGAAGAATTAAATTTACTTTGTTTTCTCCCCAATGCAGTTGTTGGACTTCTAGCAGAGTGGTGCCACAAGATGGAGCCAGAGAGCTACAGGTGCAGCCATCTTCCTCCCTGATGGACAACTTTTGCTTAACTGACATTTATAATTTTTGAGTACCTGTAATCTTGGATTACATTAAGATTGTCATTGTGTATTTATGTGAGCTGTGATATTTAAAGTAGAAAGCAGCAGTGTTCTCCTTGTTGTCCGCAGCCCTCCATGTCACCATCAATAAGGGCCACCTGTGCTCCTCTGCAACAACAGGTGCTTCCAGCATGCTCCACGGCGCCCTTCATCAAAGCTTCCTGGAGCAGTTGGAAGCAATTAGAGTAATAAGGGGAGCAGCCAGTCCCTTAGATGATGACAAGTGCCAGGAAAAAAGGAGTACCCCCTCTGGCCACTTTGAAGTTCCCTTTTGCTGTCCTGCAATGTTTAGTTTGAGGTGGGGGAAGGGCAGAGGGGACCTCTGGCACATGGAGAAAGTTGAATGGGAGAGTGCGTGCACGGATGTGTGCATGTGTTAGCCAAACATGGTCAGAGACCACACGCATAGATATTCTGTTTGAAAGGAAACATAACAAAACACATTGGAACACGGTCCAAGAAGAGCAGGGTGTAATTCTGAAGGTAAATAAACAAAAGAGGCGAGTAGTAGAGGTGCTTTCTCCCCTTTCATCACAGCAGAGGGGGAAGTTGGGACTGCGAGGGAGTGGGTAATGTGGGGTTTTCTAGCGCAAGAGCCTCTGATGGTTGTCCACCGGTGGTGTATTGGACCAACATGTCTTCCCTGTGAGTCAGCATAGCTGTACAACACCTCACACTATTTATTTGTGTGGCTGATGGATGAGTCACTACGTTCACAAATGTTGCTCACATGCAGCTGGAAGCAACTTGGTTGAAGCCAAGCTGAGCTAGGTGCTCAAGGACACACCACCTGGAATTTGACCCAGCACCTTTTTTGTAGGGGCCAGTCTGGATGGAGTGTTTCCCATGAGTAACGCATACAGCAGACCTTCGGGAAAAAGCGAGTTTGGTTGCATGAAATCTTGAGAGCCATTAGTGCACGACAATATTTCCTGATTCAATGGCTACTAAATATCTAGAAGCAATATTTTTCCTTTTCTTTTTTTGAGATGTATCCAATACGTAGTCAGATGAGCCTCTTATAAAAACAGTTAATACTCAGACATTGCGTGAAGATACACATTTTCAGACTGTCCTGATTGTGAATTTATAGAATTGTATATTAATGTATATAATAAATGAAAGCCTGTAAGTCGTTGGTTTAATTCACTTGAAACAAATTATTTGTCAAATTCCCATTGCTCAGATGTAATAAAAACATTTATTCTGTTGATTTTTGTTGATTTTGACATATTTTTTCCTCTCTGTATGAGCTGTTGGAAGCTCTGTGGAACAGCAAAGTACTGCACTACTGTACAACTTTCTCCTTATGCATCTTAGTGGAACAAATTACATCTGAAAGCAGTATTATTAAACATACGAAAGCAGTTAGGACAAGAATGGGGAGGGGCGTTGAAGAGAGTAATGAGTTAAAGCTTTTCTTGATCATACATTAAAGGCAGGGAGTGTCGACAGCTAGTCCAGACACTTTGGAGAAGCTCCGCAGTGACTTTTCCCAGGAGACAGAGACTGATCCATCTCCAGTCTTCTGGCTGGTCTTGGACGATGCTGCATGTGGGATGAGGCCATGATCATAGCAGCACAGCAGATACGTCCTTGATTGCAGAAATTGCTATCGATGCTGACTTAGATGAAGTGCCAGCTGCTGCCAAACCTTTGCTTTACTGAGTTGCAACATTGTATTAGTGATGACAGGGCTGAACGTTGAGTTAAGACTTTTAGAAACACAAAACAATAAGGGGGCTATAAGTACATACATCGGTATGTTATTCACTGAAACAGTACGGCTGTGTATTTATATTTGATGTTTGGGTTGGAGTTGTCAGTCTTGAGCGTCTCTGTCAGGCTACGCTGGGATTATGTCAGATTTCACTCCTTAATTCCCTGCTCACTGGTCTCAATTTTTTCTGTCACAGCTCAGAATGACACACTTTCTCCTGGATCTCCAACAATCTGTCATTTCAGGGCTCCTTTCTTCTCTGCCCCGAAGTATGGTTTCATCTAACACAAGCAATAATAACACATCCAGAACAGTTAATGTTTCTAACTGCCGGTTCTCCTGAGAGGGTTGTAACATTATGCACGGAAATCAAATATTAAGTACAGAAACTACCTGGGCTTATTTGGTACATTACACCAATTTCTTCACAATTACGTATGCATAAAAAAACACACATAATACCATAAACATACAGTAGGTTATGATTTGTAAGCCATTGTTGCTGTTTATACTGTCTCACCTTGAAATAGCTGGAATCTGGCCAAATGACAGCATTAAAAATAATTTATGATAATCCACAATGAAGCCACAGGTGCACCCTTGACGTTTCTTTTATAGGATGACCCTGATTTCATCTTTACAGCTCTAAATGATACAGTTGTAATTCTTGTCTAATAATACATGACATGTGTGATGGCGTGTGTCTGATCATGGGTGTACATGTATGTTGTCCTTGATCTAGCTGTGGCTGTGATGCATTAGTGCTCAGGAGACAAGAGGCCCCTGGTGGCCCCCTTATGGGCATGGAGCTGTCTAACTATGGAGGAATGCTGCGTGGGACAGAGAGAGAACGCTCCACAGACAACTCGCACCACAACACACAAGCCTCGGGGCCCATGCCGGGGATGATTAGAACATACCTGGCAGTTCCAGCCACTTGGACGCTGTGCTGGAATCATTCCTAACTGGTTGTGGCGCTTGGCTGTTAGTCTGAGGCTGGAGATGATCTGCTGCTGTGCTCTGTGGATTGGCTGGAGCTCGGGCACCCACAGGGGGCGGAAAGGATTCTTCCGGAACCAGTGAGGTGGATGATAGGGTCAAAGACCTTGGCATGCAGCTGTGGCGGGAAAGGGCAGCAAGAGAGATGTGCAGTTCGAGCGGAGAGCTTGGTTATTTCGGGTTTCCCTGTGCTACTACCTTAATTACACTCCCCTCCTCTTTCAGCCCTTTCAAGGTTCCTCTGCTCTCCATCTCCACCTCCCCCTTTGTACAGTGGCCTGCATGGTCGGGGGAAATGGCGATAACAACAGAGTAATCCCCTTACATAACACCGCACAACTCAAAAGAAGAACACCGTTCAATTAGTTTTGGGAGCGTCTAAAAATAAAAAAAGCTGTTTGTCCCGAGTGACGTCAAAAGTGGGTGTGTGGGGGAGACCCAACGAGATTGGAGGTCAGCAGGGCGCTCTATTTTTAGGGCCCATCAAAGGCAGCGATATGAAAATAATGCAGCAGTGACCCCTCTGTCGGCCACGCTTAGAGAAGCAGAACATGAAGTTTAAGCACTTCGAATGATGAAAGGGCCGATGTTTGGTGATATTTAAAACGAAGCAAGTAATGACGGAAATCTCTTTAGCGTGAGGCAGGTGGCACAGTGTGCAGTTGCTTTTAAAGGACTTCATCAACAGAGCCCATAGCAAAATGCTAACTCATTATGATCCTACTAGGACAAGAATGAGGAACAAGGCAAAGTGATAACTGATGTAAATGCCAAACTTAACTATTTGTTGAGTCCAGATTAAACTGACGTAAGAGTTTCTATCATCGGCATACTTCAACTTTTGATTCTCTGTTGATCAAAAGCAGCAGAACAGCACCGTATGCGCCCACTTTTTGTATTAGGTTAAAAAAGTTATCATCAAAACAAAGTCAAGAGGCCAACATGTTGACAGTCTGTCCTCCTGGTCGGCTGCACCGGAACTCTAAATTAGCCTCGCCGAGTCAACGGGACAGCTTTCATGTAGACAAGGGCTTATGCCAGATTGCAGGAGAGGTCAGGACGCAGAGATCAGAGGTCAGTCTGGAGTGTTGTGCCTTCTCTTTAACAGCTTCCTGTCTGCTGTTTTTTTGCAACCCGAGTGGTAATCCCTTGTGTTACAATGTTCAAAGCAGAGAGGTTAGCTCACTCTGGTACAGGTATTGGTCATCAGTCCACCTGTACCTGCTCAGATAGCTGCAATCAGCAGGAACGTTTACCTGTAAACTGAGCTAAGCTTATCCTAACACACAGCAAAACATATCACCATGAAAACAGTGGATCACCAGGAGTTAATCTGCAAAAATAAATAACTCTGTTTCAATAAAATGTTCAAAATCTTGTAATCGAGCTGACAAACTGATGTTGGGATAAAAAAATAATTAAATAAATACACACATAAGGTAAAGTTTAATTAATATGTGCTAAACTAAATATGCATTTTTTCTGTTATTGCTTTGTGGTTGGTTAATGGATGTAACAAAATGTTTCTATTTCTTGCAACAATTAACAAAGACGAACATCAAACAAAAGTATGAAAGCACAGCCTGATCTACTAAAGCCTCAACCTCAGCTGAACTGTCAAACATTGATCATAAGTTGGCAGGCTGAAACATTGTGTGCCGAGGAGACTTGATACGTGAGATTAGATCCTAATAAACATGGCTAATAAGACCAGATAGACGGTTATAAAAAAGATTAAGCCTTGGCGTTTTCAAGCCGATCCAAACGATCCAGCTGCTGTTCCTCCACTCTGTGGATGGCAGTGATGGTTTAGATTCCCACTGAGTGAGTACACTGCACTCCATTCTAGAACTTCAGAAGAAGACTGCTTGGCTTTACCATATGTTGAACCTGCAGCAGTGATGCTCACTACGGGGCAAATTCTATCCCTAAGTACCTTTAAAATGTCAAGATATGCTGTGCAAACCTATTTGATCTTGGACATGAATGTTTCATTTCAAAGTACAGTATATCAACAAGATGCATCAATGCTCTCCCTCACCTTCGGTCTTTGAAGATGCACCTGTTTCAGCAGATGTGTCACACATTTCAAGTGGAAATGGAGCCGAGTAAAGGAGAAACCTGAGCTCGGGTCAATAAGCGACACAGCAGGGGACCGTAATGTGAAGTGCCTCTTTTCGTTACTGGGAGAAAGAGAGACAAAAAAAGGCAACTCCAGTTGATTCTCTGCCATAAAACCAAGTTTAAGAAAAAAAAAATAAAAAAAGTGCAACCAGGAGAGGTGATTTACCAACCCGTCTTTACATCAGAGTGGAAACAAACCAGGCCTGCTGGAAACACGCGGGCCTGGAGGAGCAAGAGGACGACTGAGTTTATACACACACATTTCACAGCGTAACACTGTCACATCGCACAACTGGAGCTCAGATGATTTATGGTTACTGCTCCAGGGGACAGTTGAACCACAACACGGAGGAGAATTGACCTCTCCTCTGAAATAAACCTGTAAATCACGGGCGTTTGATTGCTTCCAAAATCAAATAAGACCACGGAGGCGCACGGAGCCAACGCGAGATGACCTCTGACACTTGGACAAAGGTCCATTCTCCGCTCTATCCCACACTTGCTAAGCCTGTGCCTGACGAAAACGAGAGCCTAATACTTATTTCCAGACACAAACTAAACCCTCTCCAAAAACAGCAGCGGAGCAGATCCAATCTCAATGAGCAGTAATTTAAAAAATGCCTCTCCTGGAAAAACAACACTAAATTTGAAAGGTCTTCAAAAGAGCCGCCGCTTACCTTTCTGTACATATAACAAAGCACCACCATGCTGTAAATTAAAACCACCTCAATTGCTCAGCCCATGATGGAACACACATCTAACACACTGAAACAAAGACTATGAGATGTAGCAAGCAAAGAACAGAGAGGACTCCTTTGAATTTGACTTATTGAGGCTTTTATGGTGTCTGAGTAGGGTGCTGTTAGCTAAACAGTTGGCCTCCTCTCCCTCTCTCCTTTTTCCCACTCCTCTGACTTTCTTTTTTACTGGTTGTCAGTCAAGCTTGGCACGATGATGTCATCCCACAGGGTCTCTAAAGCAAGCGGGGGCCAAAAGAACATCACGTTTGTCACCACGCTCATAAAAGGGACTGGCACTAGATCACTCTTACTGGTGGAAAAGAAAACTTTGCGGCCTCCGTGCCTGCCAACGTTAAGCCCCGATTCGTTAAGATCGGCCTTTCTGACGCTTTCTCTCAAAAGTACATCGAAGTGGGGCACGCAATGGAATCAGGACTATCTGCTGTGACTGATACCCTGGTTGGGCTGGTGGCTCTTGCATTAAAACACCACACAAGCTGAGGAGCTCCAGGAGGCGCATCAATGGGATGGTAATATCCTGCATCCTGTTTCTCTCAAGAGGCACAGCCATGACATGTCTGAGTGACCAAAGAGAAAAGGCCAGGTGTTCCCTGGTCCTCTTTCATTCCCACCATCCAGCACTGATCCTGCTAACTAATAGCAGCAGAGAGATGCCACCCGTGGCACAGGAACCCAGATCACTGAGCTGTAGAGCAGTGTGGGAGTGAGGACTTAGTTGACTTACAATTGCTGCCTGACAGATCAACACAGATTAAAATTCACACATAAGAAAACAACCAATCTTGTGTGGGGTAAACAACAGAGTGTAAAGCGTCCATGATAACAGCTATCCCGTCATCGTCCCCCCTGAAGTGACAAATTTGGATTAACTGGAATGAGTCGCAGTGGCTGACATGACAACACAATTTTACTGAGTTGTGTCTCTAAGGTTTTAAAGTTATACATTTTTCTGTTCTCTGGGATGACGACAGACTGCATCCCCCTTTCCATTTATTTGTGGGACATGGAAGATATGAAGCAAAGAACTATTTTATTTTATTTTATTTTATTTTATTTTATTTGAAAATATATAACAGCGCGACCCCATTCTTCTATTTTGTCTATAAAAAGTTGCATCAGACCTGCTTATTTTGTTCAACTAACACTGTGTATGTATAATATGAAAAAGAGGAGAGCAGAAAATTCTTATCTTTCTACTTTAATTAGCATATGTTTTGTTTTAACTGATAAACCATTAACTAATGAAAGAAATTTAAATTGAATTGGAATTCAGTGTTCAAAACACTGACTAAAATTAATAACCTTTCCGCAGTTAAAAAGCCGTTCTTATAAAATAAAATGACTTCCCAGGATATTAGTAAGGGCAAAAATAACACAGAACATAACAATATCAAAAGTATGTACTGCCTCAAAACTGCTGTATTGAGAAGAAGAAGAATCAAACGCTAACTCTGTATCATCTCATATTTTCATCCTGCTGAGGTCATGGGAACGCAGGTTATTTTATCAATGGGTGTCCCGAGGAGCCGAGCTGCTGACCTGGGCGCACAAAGCACAAAAAACAGGACGTGACGTGCGCGATTTGCTGACGGTGATGCTATCTCCTTCCTACATCTTTTGTTCTTATTTCTCTGAAGAAATATTGTCACAATATGAAAAAGGAAGATCAGATGCTCAGCATTAACGTATAAACAGAGCCGCCAGCGTAATTTTATTCTGCGCTGCATTTCTGACACCGAGACGGGAAGCAGAACCTGTTCATCCACAGCTGAATAAACTACTTAAGTCTATCTTATATGGTTACAGACATGAAATGCAAAACCTCAAAATGTGGTAATAGTAGTGATGGACAAACAGATATCAGGTTTGATAGCCAGACTTTCCTTTGTTATTTCACTCATTGAAATAATAAAAAAAAAAAATCATGGGGGAAATCTTTGCAAGTTGTATTCATTTTCTGCATTTTCTGTCCCTACAGTAGTGGAAAAAAAATCTCTCGAACAGGATTCACAGAGGGATGAGCTTTAAACAACTGGCTTGTTTTCCTTCATTTCTCTTACTCCATCCATGTTGGAATAATATCTGGGTCTGTGTGTTCTGTTCCTTATAAAGAAATGGCCTAATCATTCTTGAGGAGACAGATGTGACAGTTGCATCCCTCCACCTCCCTGAAGTCCATATTGATGGTCCGCAGACTATTTACACAGTTTTCATTCATCTGTGTTATGACTATTCCCAGTTGGATGTGTTTGCCAACCCTGGTCTTATGGGTGCGAGTGGAGCCCCTCTGCCATGTGGACTCCACGTTCTTCACACTCATTTGTTCCTGATTGCACGCAAGCAAATAAATAAGAGGCAATGATGTGTGTCTACCAGTAATCTATACAGGTGAGACTCTGTGGTGGGCAAGGGATCCAAACAGACCTGGATGGTTGCATATGTGAAGTCAGTTAAACAAATGTGTTATACTTTGATCTGCTAATTATGGTAGAAAATAACTTGGCAGCAAAACTGCTGTCTTCAATTTTACTGCATTACCTGGATTTTCCAAGACATAAAAGTTGAAGCCCAGCAGGTGTGCTGCTTTGTTCTAGTTGATTATTCAATTACGACATATACAGAAGATAATCTTGTACTCTTTATGGGCAAGACTGCAATTTCCGCAAGAGCAAGAGAGATAATCTCTCTGTGTAACTTCACACAGTTGAGTTCTGAAAGGATGATGTCGTTCCTAGAATCCACGAGTGCTTCTATCAAATGGCAAAGAAAACATTTGGTTACTCTATCCTTGTAATTTTTTATCTTGCCAAGTCTTTGTGCTCCTCAGAGGCATTAATACCTGCACCTTGGTGATGCCTTTAATTGCCATTTAGCATGAAGCTGGCTGAACAATAAACCCCAGGCTGAGGGGATGCTGTCAGGTTTAATGAGGCCCTCGGTGAAAGAGGGCTGCTGTGTCGGCACCACCAAAGGCTGCTCCCTGAATTCACCTCCAATGGACCAGAGTGGTCCTGCGGGGATTTGATGGGCTGAGAGAGCACAGACTGTCTCTCCCCCACTGTGGGAGTGTGGGGCCTGCAGTGGCATCAGTAGCCCTTGCTGGGTAGAAAGCACAGAGTAAAATATGGGACAGGGGTGTCTGCCCTGTGTTCTGGGAAGAGGTCATAACCGCAGTGCAACAGATCAAGGTGAAACTGAGCAGCTGCCCATCAACAAGGCATTGTGGCACTCAGCAGTGTCGACTGACTGAAAGATGAAGTGGGCCAATCAGCAGCTGGTGCTCTTTCACGTCACCTGACTGCAAAGAGAAATATATGGGCCTTTTTTGCGCCGTCGACCCACTTCAAGAATAAAAATATACAGTGCCAACAAAGCCACGCAACAAGCATGACCAAAATACACAAGTGGGGACAATGACACGCAACACAAAGGCAAAACAAAGCCAAAAAAAGAAAAGCAATGGCAACTGTGAATTCCAGGCCCATATTTAAGAGGGGTACATGGTTCACAGTTTCACATGGAGTCCTCCGCCCCTAAACCCCATTCCAGTTACTTTGATTCTTTATTCATCCCTTTCTCCCCTTTTTCCTCCTAACCCCCACCTCATCCTTAAGTCCAGCTGATGGAGGCTCTTTTGTCCACCGGCACCCAGGCAACAACATCAAAGGGCTGCTGGGTATAAATGCAGGCTTGGTTGCCTGAAAAACAAAACAAAAAACTGAAAAATAAAGAAGTCCCAGAGGGGATGGAGATATTCAACCACAGCACCCCGGAGAGGGAGGGAAGGAGCTGCTATGTACAGGATGGGAGGGAAAAGGAAGAAGGAAAGAAAGGAAAGAAAGGACAGAAAGAGAGAAAGAAAGAAAGAAAGAAAGAAAGAAAGAAAGAAAAAAAGAAAGAAAGAAAGAAGTACTAACACGCCCTATCCGGTTGAATAGCAGTCATTTGTCAGACATTCATCATCATTACTGAATACACAAAGGTGTGGGTTGGGTCATTCCCAGTTTAATGACAACAATAAACAAATGGAAAAAAGACATTAGACTTTGTGGGAGAGCATTATGACACTGTCTTTGTGTCAGATCATCAAAGCCCATTAGGGGACGGTGAAAGCCGGCCATTGCTGTTGGTGAGCACTTCCTCATTCACTGACGGCTGAATTGGAAGCGCGATGGATTGTTGCGCGAGACAATGTCATGCTTTTGGACTGAAAGCTTTACTTTGATCTCGCTGGATGCCCTTGAAGCTTCAACAAGGGCTGATATGTTAACAACTGGTCTGGTTATTCTAGTTCTATCCTCCACCTACTGCCCTGTCAGTCAAAGCTCTGAGGGGAAGGGGGGGTGTCTGTAATGGGAGATAAAAGCCATTCATCCCTGCCCCCATATGGGACTCCTGTAGACATGCCTTGTCTCAGACCCACAAAGTACCCGCCAGTGACACACTGACTCCAGTGCCTGGCACCAGGTCTCCTGCCCACGCCAAGCCAACCCTCTATTCAGCAAGATGGAGGAAGCACGACTACATCGGGCCCACAGCTTATAATTAAACGTCATCAGCATCAAAGAGCACAACATCTCCATCTTAATGGCAGGCTTCCCTCTGAGCAACTGGTTTAATACTTACTCGGTGTCCCATCAGATAGTGATGTGGACAGAGGAGGAAGAGAGACATTAGGACTACAAAGAACACATGTGTACCACGGAGGATTAGAGGATCAATCTTCCCTCAGTAGCCTAAGTGCTGGATTGACCAGATCAAAAACAATCACTTCGTTGAGATCAAGGGCACCGTCTTCCTCTTGTCTCACCATGTTTCTGTACAATAACTCTACAAAAGCAGCGACAAACTGGGGGAGGGATGTGTGTGTGTGTGTGTGTGTGTGTGTGTGTGGGGTGGGGGGGGGGGGGGGGGGGGGGGGGTGCGATTCCAAAAGTCGTGGAGCTGGAGATGAATGTAGTTCATGTTTAGAGAGCATGTTGTGTGATTAAGGAAAGCCCACATCAAACATTACGGCTTAAGAAAACCACCAGTTGAAAAACAAGATGCTTCTTCTGTGCAGCAGAACAGCCAAATGTAGCCGCCTGTCTGTCTCTGGGGACAGACAGGGAAACAAGAGACAAGATCAGATTTACAGTGGACTTGGAACACATACTGAGCCGCATAAGATGCCAAGTGATAAAGCGACCCGCAAATATGTACGGTACGTCAGACAAATACCTGCAAATGACTGGAAAGTACATCAACACTGGAATAAATGAGACTGTGGGGTTATATTGGTAACGTCAGAGAGCAAATTACTCTGGAGAAATGTCTTTAGCGAAGTTATTTGGCTTTGAATTCCTCTACGTTTGGACAAAACTTTGAGGCTCTCGTGGGTTCTGTGATATATCACTGCGCTATGCTGAATGAAAAGGATGGATAGCACCCTGGCTTTCCCACAGAGGGAACTTCTCTGGACAGAATAACGGCAATGTTGTGGCCACATGTGTGAGCTTGTTTACTTCTGCTTGGCTTCTAACTGAAAAAAACCCTCATGATTTAAACCACAACATAACAGACTAAATTATTATCATGTTACCACACCGTGAACTCTCTCCCATTGATCGGAACAGGCGAAAGTGTGCATGTCGACCAACATCGGTGGGGATCCTGGTAGATTTATACACAGACATGCAACTCTCTCTCTCTCTCTCTCTCTCACACACACACACACACACACACACTTTCCAAGCACACAGGCTGTGGCAATCTCTAAGGTAAAAGGATGGGAAGTTTACTTCTAAAACCCTAATCATGAAAATCTCCCCTTTAAACAATAAACGTTCAACTTTATTTCATCTCTGTCCTCACCAGGACCACATCAAACAACTCCTAAGGTCAGGAAGGGTCAGCAAAAGGATTTGGATAATGATGAAGCTCAAAGAAAAAGATTGAGGGTGCTGAAAGAAAGATGGTAAAGAATGGGAGGGAAGCTGATGGGAACAGAAGAAAGGATGGAGCTGGTGCAGAGAGAGAGAGAGAGAGAGAGAGCATCAGTTAGGTGCAAAGGCTAGGTCTTGTAACGACAGATCTTCTGATTACATTGTAGCACAAATAAACAGGCTCTCTGCAGGCTCCCTGGAGTCCAGCTGTGGTGCAGAAGAGGAAAGCTTTCATTTCAGGGGCCTGAGGTCGCGCCAGGCAAGGGATGGGATGGGGCCTGGCTGTCTACCCATCTCTTTTCCTCACATCTCCAATGAACAGGGAACAGGCCAACATGTCATTTGAAGATGCTTGCCGATTATGTGCTAGTTCCGGTATTGACATCCTGCCTAGAGACACTGTCACCATGAGGATTAATAACTACCAAACCCCGAAAACTACAGGGGGACAGACTTACACCTAATCGCTTAAGGTATAAGATTTCTCACGTGTGCCCAACTCTGACGTGCAGCAGATGGACAATAAAACCATGCTCACTTCCTGCCTTACGCAATAACGGGAGATACCATTATAGACTAACTCATCTTGTGCATCAGACGATAGACAGGATGAGTTATTCTATAATGGTATAGCTCATGTGGTGCATCGCAAAATAGACCAGATGAGTTATTCCATAATGCTTTAACGAAGAAGAAGAATTACTAAGACAACAAAAAGTCCAATATACTTGCTTTATGAACAATAGCTTACAAAATCAGTGAAAGTAGCTACAATTAGTCAGCCAGTGTTATTGATAGCTCACGTTAATCCTAACAAGACTGCTAACATTAATGAATGAAGTGATGAGGACATGGTATTGTAGAGACAAACATTAAGGTCACCAGATGTTGCCATGTTTGGTGACCTGTTCCTGCTCGGGATTGGGATGACTTCACGCTTTGTGCTTGGTGATGTGAAGATTTGTTAACAAAGTGATTTGGGACCAGTGTAAAGCGGAGGTCAAAAATAGAAGAGAGGAGCTGCTGGGTGCTTGTGCTCGATGATGATGATGAGAGGCCATGTGCATGGGGTCAGATAAGTGTAAGAGGAAAGAGGCTCAGAGAGACAAGGTTCAGATGCCCCACAGCCACATCTGTAATCGTCTTTCCTTCACCTCCGACCATTACCGAGCTCTGGCCCTCTCTTCTCTGTGTCCTGCAGCTATCGAGGCCCACATCAAGGCATGCCCCTGCTAAATGTATGCCCCCCATTAAGGGGCCATCATCAGATAAACAAGATAAACAAGTCCAATTCCTGGCAGGACTGATCAAAGGACTCACTGTTAACCCCATGGCTAATTTCAAGTAGTCAAAAATCAAACACAGATGAGGTCACATAGAAATAGTGGGGGCTAATCCATTGTCCCTTTATGGGCACAGAAAACAAGGGGGACAGTAAAGAGGGCCGAGGAAGGGATGGAAATAGTTTAGAAAAGGGGGGGGGCATGTACATGTGGATACTTTTTCAATTGCATCCATGCAACTCAAGGTCCAGCAGGAGCGGAACCTTCATGGTCCAAAGCAAACCTCGCTGCCTAACAGGTGCACCGCAAAAAGAAGAAAAACACTTTTTTTTTTCTTTTTATCTGCTTTTATTTTGAGAGGTTCTGTAGAGAAAGGAAAGACAGGGCAGATACAGCTGGGAAGACATGCTGCAAAGGCCACAGGTCGTAATGAAGCCTGCACCGCTGCAGTGTGTGGCATGCACAGGTGAGTCGGCCGGGTGCCCCAGAAAAATGGGTGTACATGGATTTCAGAAAATAAATCAGATTAATCGAGTAGGATGTTAGGGTAAACACTCTAAATTGTAAACAAAACACATTGACTGGTCTTAGGTGAATAGACAATTTGGCTGAAGTTATCCAAGAGACACACACTGCCCCCCTGATCGAACAATTCAGTGTCATCTTTCCTCTGTAAATCACCTCCCCAGACTCAGGCATCACGTGACATTAACAGCTGAAAGTCCAAATCTAGCCAAGAATGTGTACATGGAGGCACACAGGAGTGATTTATTTCATATTTCCACTTTCCACTGGCAGATCTGCGACAGCGCAAACGGAACCAAACGAGTTGGATTTCTGCATAACCGGTAACAACGCTACACTTGAAGCCCACAAGCTGTCATGGTGTGACAGAGGAGATGCCTGCTTAACGTCATGTAATCACTTCATTCATGCATTCTTCAGGGGAGAAGAAGGAAATTCCAAAGCTCTCGCACATATTGAATTGTAATCAAAAGATTATCCCAGAATAATCAAACAGACCCCCCTGGGACCACCCACAGAGACCAGAGGGAAACATGAGAGCGGCCACATGCTCCACTTTCCACCAAGACCCCAGTGGCACAATCTGATACAGGACAGAAGAGGCCGGACCGTACCGACACTTCCCAAAGGCTACGGCCCGGTGTTTGTGAACGGCATGAGACAGATGGGAGCATCTTGGACAAAAAGGAGACACATCAGGACGGGCTGGGGTTTTATGGCAGACCAATTTCATCACTTCAAAGCACATCTAAAATATTTAATTTGACATCACAGTTAGGTCACCACGCCACAACACAGCCGACGCCCAGTGTTGTTGCAATGTAGTGTATGTCATTGTTTGGGTTGCCGGGTTATCACATAATGGGAAACCGTAGCTTCGAGCGAGCAACGGCTTTATTTTCAAATGATCCTGATAATGACAGACCCGGTCTATATTTAGCTCTCGTCTCTGTGACGGACGTCTGGCTGTCGTAGCTGCGAGCGAGAGTTGTAAACAAAGCTGGCAGAGTTTAGACAAGCATGCGTGTCTGCCGTGCTGGGTGTACTGTGAGATACAGGCCATGGGGGCCAGGAGGCGGTGGTGGTGGTGTGGATGGCTCCACGGTATGAAGTTTACCGACACTGACCCAGAACTTTGACTGACTGACATGTGCTGCGATAAACTGGAGGAGACACCGTCAGTGGTCTGTGGGATGGAGGAGACGATGTTTTCCAAATAGGAAAGACAACCGTTGCAGGGGAAAGACTTTGCCTTAAGCTTAGGTTTTGAGGTCAGATAAGAGGAGAATGGACTTATTCTTCTTCTCCTCTCTGTCTGGGGTGTTGGCTGGAGGTGCTTGCGGTCGGTGGTGGGTATAGGGTAGACAGACCCCACCCAATTTCTTCAATCCTGGCTAATTAAAGGACCGCAAGTCATCTGTGGAGATTTGATGGGTTCAAAGAGACCTGGGTGTCCTCTGCTCTAATTTCAAATTACCGATTTCTGTTATTAATTATACATCTTAAGTGCCTTTGAAGAACCCTGCAGACCATCCTTCATCGGGAAGACATAATGTCTGGCACAGACACAAGAAAAGACTTTAAAAAAGCAAAGGCCGATCGGCTCCAGTGAATCGAAGCTTCCAGGAAAATCAGCAAGTCCCGTCTTATTGTATCATTATTATTTCTCTGCCTTGGTTTTCTAGCAAAACACCAGGGTCTGACGTCAGTGTATCATTGTCATTTCAAGAGTAGTCTTGGAAGCGGAGCAGGGGCTGTGATTGAACTCCGAGAGCTGCCCCGGAGCAGTACTTTGAGGGAGAAACCACGGGACCACAGATAATGCTTTGCAGTCCACTAGTCTGAACTACTGTCATCAGATTTTCACTTTGTAAAATACTTGAAAAATATTGTCATTCCAGTTTCCTTTGGAGGAAAGGGCGATGCACTGATGCACTGAAGACCAGGATTACGAGCGTGAGACTTGCATAAAAAGTCACAGATGATGAGACTAGCTCAAAACATAAAGAATCTCCGAGATGGAGCTACGAGTCATAAATGGATGAGAAGCGCCACAGGTGAATCGGACGGAGACCTCGACAAATCCAGCTACGATCAAACATGTGAAGCCACACTCCGATAGTCCTTTGGCCATGTGGAGACAAACATGTGGAGGAGACGTGGACCGAAGAGACAGACAGACAACGCTCCTTGTGGTGGCCGTTTCCTTACCTCAAAGAGACTGGTGTGGGAAGTAATGCTGGATATGTTTATACGGACAAAGACAACAAAAGCATCATACGGTTGAGTACACAATAAAAACGAAACCACCCCTGTTGACTGGTTGAAGAGGGCAAAGACACGAGACGCAGAGTTCAAACGTTGACGAGCCTCCTTCTCGTCTACTTTCCACATGAGTAAAGACTTCTCGGAAGACAGAGAAAAGCATCTCTCTTTCATCCTTCACCACAGACAAATATAGACGTATAAAAACATCCACGTTCAAAAAGTGGCAATAGTCCTTTTAATTCCAGACAAAACCCAATGTGAAGAACTTAATTACAGAATGGGGGCAACCCAGCCCTTTTCAAAATTACACTTACAATAAGACCTTTGAAGCAAATACATCCGTTATTCTTTTTTTTTTTTTTTTTTTTTTCGCTCAATGTTTTGTCTCGTGTGAAGCATGCCATTGACTACTGTGGTTTCCAGTCGTTTCTCCTTTGTTGCCGTCATTTTAGAACTTTGTTCATCAAGGACTCGTGTCTTTTGGTCTTACGCTGACGTTCAGACATTGACGCCGAGAGGAAGTCAATCTTTAATACTCTAGAGAAGTATAAAGTGGTGCTCAAACGGGCGAATCTGGTGCCGAGGATTAGCCAGGTGCTTCTTTACAAACGGCTTCAGGTTGCCAAGTGCTAATACAAAACACTGTCATCTGTCAACTATTTCATCAACACAAACATGTGGAAAATAATTTCACCGCAGTCAGGTAAAACAACTTCAAACGTGGAGTGCAATCCCATGACATAATGCCCGGAACAAAGCAGCTACAGATGAAAAACAGATCTTTTCATTCTGTTTGGCAAGAATGTTGTTAGTTTCTTTCTGTTGTGCGTAGACATCTGACATGCTGCGCGTTGCGTTAGCTCGCGAGGTCGTCCCGGCGAAGGTAGATCTTTACTAGGCCACTATCACTCTCAAGAAAGTACAGCCGACGGTCTGCCAGGACTAATCTGAGGTGTTGGATTGTGCAGTAAATCAGCTTGGTTTCCGATGATCAAACGCCTGTCGTTAGTTCCCGCGCTTTCATGTAATCTCATAAAAGGCCAACCGCTCTGACGGACTGGGCCTGCCTGCCAAGCCAGGCCTCCCATGCTGGCACTTCGATGTGTGTGGCTCTGAGGGGGAAACAAACAAGGCTCGACAACAGCGCGAACACAAAGTACAACGTTTTGTACGAGTGCCAAACATTTGGAGCGCTCCGTGTTTTCACAAACTACACTTCTGAGATGGAGCCAGGTAAAATCTGTTATTCTGCATTGATTTTACTGATACAATCCAGGAGGCCGGGAAAGCAAGGAGGCCCCTTTTTTTTTTAACACAGTGAGCATTCAACCTGATATACTTCACATTGATCCTCCTAAAATGGTACAAAAAATAAAGATTCTCCCTCTTCTTTACCCAAAATTAAACCCCACATTCTATGGCACATAGGGTCATATACTGTACAATACTGTACACCCCCTGGATATGTGCTGATCAGTCATCACACACATCAAAACATGTATTTTCATAGGGATAAACTCTCTCTCTCTCCCCTCCCCGGTCTTTTTTTTTTTATATTAGTAAAACATCATTGTGCGTGAAAAATTGGTGGCAGGAAGAAGAGTTGAAGTGTCTTAGTGGAAGACTAATAAAACGTCTGAAAGCACCACAAGTCAGGACCAAAGAGACAAACATCAAAGTCAGCAGACTGCCTGTTTGATCTCCCCCAGTTTTTCCTCACTTTTTAACATCACTCTGGTCCGTTTACACTCTGGTCTTCATTATCCTCCTCTGCCCTTAAAATCATTTCAAATCTATCAGAGTCTGACGTGAGCCGGGGGGGGAGCACGGCATTTAAGCCTCGGGGGAGGAGAAGTTTGGGCAGTGACCACTCTGATGTGCATTTACCAGCCAGCGTCGCTTCATGTCCTACCACATTACTCGTCATTTGCGGGTCCTGTGTCGCTTTGAACGGGGTGGTTGGTAATTGTAATGGATGTTCCCCATGTCCTCCACGCTCGCAGGGAGGTTTATGGCTCGCATTTTGACAAATGGGTAGGGGCGAGATA
>OMNV01001473.1:19651-32611 GCA_900303265.1 Brotula barbata | reverse complement strand
GGGGGGGGGGATGGTGGACTTTTCATCACAGGAATGTTTCTTTTGCCTCCAGGTTTGGTACATGGACGGCTACACCAACAACAAAATAGTCAAAGAGTACAAATCCATCGCCGACTTTGTGGCCGGAGTGGAGTCCAGAACCTATAATCTGCCGTTCAAATGGGCCGGGACCAACCACGTGGTGTACAACGGCTCGCTGTACTACAACAAGATGCAGAGCAACATCATGGTGAGGTACAGCTTCGACACGGGCCGCGTGGTCACCCAGAGGGCCCTGGAGTCCGCCGGATTCCACAACGTCTACCCCTACACCTGGGGAGGCTTCTCCGACATCGACCTGATGGCCGACGAGCTGGGCCTCTGGGCCGTGTACGCCACCAACCAGAACGCCGGGAACATCGTCGTCAGCCAGCTGAGCCCGGACACGCTCCAGATCCTCAACACGTGGAACACAGAGTACTCGAAGAGGAACGCCGGCGAGTCTTTCATGATCTGCGGGACGCTCTACATCACCAACTCCCACCTGACGGGCGCCAAGGTGTACTACGCCTACTCCACAAAGACCTCCACGTACGAGTACACGGACATCCCCTTTCACAACCAGTACTTTCACATGTCCATGCTGGACTACAACGCCAGGGACCGCGCCCTCTACGGCTGGAACAACGGACACCAGGTCCTGTTCAACGTCACGCTTTTTCACATCATAAAAACCGAGGACGACTCTTGAGGCGTCAACGGCGCGTCAGTCGGCGTTTTTATCTCTGATCACTGTGTTCGTTAAATTCACGCGCCGTGGACTTTCAGATTTCTGAATGTATTCGACCGCGCTCGAAACTCGGTCCGACTCGCTTTATCGTTGCGAGGCAGCGGAGGAGAGTCTGCACAGCGCGACCTCGGAACGATAACGTGACTTTGACCATAAAAAAAAAAAGCGAAAAAAAAACGTTGACTCGGCGTTCGGCGTGAAGGATGAAACAACAACGGCGAATGTCAAGATTCTGCAAAACTGATTTTCATTCTCCGTGGAGACGAATGAAATGAATTTTAAAAAATTCTAGATAAAACAATGAAAATGAGGATAAAATTATTTATTTATTTATTTATTTATTCATTCATTCATGAATTCATTATTAATTCATAATCCAATCTAAAACAGGAAGACTTTCTCTCGTCAGTAAGGTCCACCATTTTTATTGTCTCTTTCAAAATAAAAGACAAACGCGAGGCTAGTTTGTTATCGTTTGAAACACATTGCAGGTAAGCGGTATTTTTGATTGAGAAAAAAAACACAGAAAAAAATGACACTTTCACTTTGCGGCGCTTGTGAATAAATGATGAAGCGATTCCTTCATGTTCCTTTTTCCAAAATGAATATAAAACATTTCAATTAACTCCTCATATTTTTCACTTAATATTGCTTTCATGTTTTGGCCCTTATTTGCATTTTGACTGCGTTGGCTCGTTCTCCCACTTTTTGTTTCTCTTCTTACTTCGTCATTTATCATCTGCTGCTGTATTCCGGTTGTTTAACTTTCCATTTGTCTTTGTACTTTTCCTCCTTTACTGTGTTTTGCACTGGACACTGTACAGAAACGATACGACCCATAATGCACTTGTATAGCGAATTTTTGCTTTTTTTTTTGTATCTTCTGCAACAACTTGAAAAAAAAAAAAAAGTGTATGCCTTCTCGGTTGCTGTTCATTCTGTGGGGCCACGTGCGCATGAACGTGGTCGATCCTGCTCGCATTTATACGGCGAGCGTACGCCTGTGCAGCATCCCGTCCTCGTCCCGTCCGGCTCCATCGATGCTAAAGATCCATTTCTTACTTTAATAAGCATTCATTTCTGTAAATAAGAAATGTCACGTAAGCAAAATAAAATTATTGTTTTCATTAAGTCGGCAACCTGTGTGTTTGTATCCTCGGCGGAGAGGCGGCAGATCATATTTCTGAGGGCGGCGGCGGAGTTATGGTGGATGTAGCCGAATATGCAGCAGACTTAAGACGGTGGGCAATAACACGTACCGCCAGGAGAAGATTTAGAGTTTCATTACTCTTTAAAGCTCAATTCCAAAGTGACGTCGGCCATCCGTCAGCCTTTTTACACTGCTGTGTTTCTTTCCAGTGATTTTACCATCTCTGGGGTTGTTTCCTGTTGGTTATTTCCTCTTTAGAACAAAATAGGAGAACTGCATATGAACATTTGTTAGCTACCGCTAGCTCGAGTCCCGATATGACATCACGCTGCAAAGGATTTGCCATGAATCGCTTTTTAATATCAACATCTTTGGATTATTTATATCATTAATACTTCCACCTGAGAGAACATTGTGAGTTTCTGCCTTTAAATTTGTTGTAAATTGCAAATCATAAACAATATGAGGAGTTAGCTAGTTTTAGCTAGCTTGAAAATGTTGTTCAATCTGTGGAATTTGCCGGATTTCTGTCCGATCTTCACCAAGACGCAGTAATAGACATAATCTGGTTCAACTGCTGACACTATCGTACGCATTGCAGTGTTTTTAATCAAACAAACGTCCGTAATTGGTGATTCTGTAATCATTTGTTGTTGGTAGAACCTTCTTCAGTAGCAGTAATCTCTCCTCCTGAGGATTTATCTACAGCCTTCTTAAGCCTCGCCTCATCATTTTTACCGATCTAATCTCTGTGTTTGGATTAGCCGTTATAAGCCGTGGATCTTGTTGTTCCTAACCTGCCTGTTATTGTAAAAATCTTCGATAAAATGTGTAACGGTTTTCGGTTGTTCCCAGCATCTTGGAGAACTTGTCAGAGTTCTTCTGTGGATTTTGGCTGTCTCAGTTCCGTCTGTCTCTTGATTTAATCCCAGACTGAGACCCAGGCGCTGTGGGGGCCAAACCATCTGTTGCAGGCCTCCTTCTTCTCCTCTTGGCTGAAGATAGTTCCCTCTGATTTGGGCTGTTGGTTTTGCGGTCGTTGTCACGTTGTCGTGCTGCAGAATGTATTTGGGAGCGATGACGCCTCTCTCATGGTACCATGACAACGATTTTGGCCAAACGTCTATGGTGTGGGTATCCGTGAGCTTTAGGTGCATCCTTCAGGTCCTCATAAGTCCTCGTGTGTGTTCCAGTGGGTGCCGGGGGTCAAAGCAAAAGTTTTGGTGTGTTTGTGTGGATTTCCTGTTTACTCTAACGCAGGGGCTCTGGTCTTCTTCGGCTCCTGCCAGGCTCTTGTGTGAACTTTCTCGTCACCGTCAACTGAGTTCATCTGTTCCGTGTGGTCCTTACGTCTTAACCACGGCCTCAGTGCTGTGTTGAAAGTGAGACCGGTCCATTTCACCGCTGAATCCTTGAACAGACAGAGGCTGATTTACTCCAGAAATTAAAATCGCGTTTGCACGATTCAGTTTTGGGGAAGGTTGTTGACTCCGACGAGAGGGCGAGACCAACTCAACGCGCTGAAAGAAAGGAAAACTGAACACAGAAACTCCAAAACATAGAGTCAAGAGCCAGCAACGCGGGGAAAGGAGAGGAACTCAGCCCGAGGCAAAAGGGAGAGAGTTTACACCGGGTGAAATATGTGACAGATGGGTGACGAGCCTGTCAGACAGGGAACTTAGCCTCTCTGAGAAAGATGTCCAAGACAAGGGATTAAACAGAGAAACAGAAGCAGAACAGCACAGGTTGAAGGTATCTGAACCCCCCCGTCCAACCTCAGCATCCAGGGGAGGGAGGCGGGGACCAGCACATCCCCATCCTACCATCGTGAGGGAGGAGACTCTCTCTAATTGTACCGTTTACGTGTGTGTACTTGGATCCTGCAGAGGCTCATAAATAAATGTAAAGATACATCAGCATACTGATATCCATCTCTGACAGACCGGGGTCCCCGAGTCCGATCGATACGGGTCAGAGAACGACTCACCGGAACTCCATCGCATCGCAAACTCACCGTGGAACTCCTGAGGTATCGATTTTCACGTGCGGTAACTCCAAATGTCTTCATTCAGATCCAATCCGTCACTAACAGGGACCGGATCCGAGGCGCTGCTCCGTCTCTTACCCAACAGGAAGTTACTCCAGTACGCTCCAAACGTCACGGCGCCTGCCGCTCCGAAGGGATCCTCCAGCTCCGGCTCATCAACGCAGCCCTAAAAGCCCAGGAGCTACGCCGGCGGGCAAAATGGAGTTTTTCTATGATTGCCGATGTCAGTCACGAAGCGGTGCAACCACGGCGCCGTTTGGTGAAGATTCAAACTCATGACGCAGGTGAGAGGAAAACGTGCGTGTTGCAAGAATGACATCACCCGGAGGTACGGAGCACGTGGCTCGTCAGGCGTGTCTGCGGTGGAGACGATTGGTGAAATTGCTACGCGCAGCATTTTTTTCTGGCCTCCTAAATATTTACTGAAGCGTTGCTGTGCTTTCGTTTCTCGCTGCGTCTTTGTGGATCCGGTTCGTTTTTACATAATCCAGCCGCTTTAACATTAATGCCTAAAACTTGGCCGTCTCAGCTGGAACTCAGCTTCTCCGTGGTGACACACACCTCAGAGTTATCACCCAGAGACGACCGACTTCAGGGGACGATGGAGACTTTACTCCTCTGAATGAATTTGAATAACCAAGAAAGGCAGAAAAACAGAGAAAATGGGATTAAATGATAAATAAACTAAACTGCACTTAAATCAAAATTAAAATCAAAAAAACTAAAATGTTCAGACAATTCAGATGAAAGAAAAAAAATGGAGATAATCCGGTAACTCTGGGATTTTTTTGGAATATTTCTGATTTGTTTGCTTGGGGACACTGGGGCACATGGTGATCAGGTGTTGATTGAACTGATGAGCCAATCAGGTGGGAATCTATTTAAGTCCTGTCTCCCAGGCAGCTCGCTGCAGGGGGGGGGGGGAAAGCGGAGACACTCACAGGCTGCGAAGCGTGTAAAGAGTGTTTTCTTACTTTTTATTTTTTGTTTTGCGGTGGCAAACTTTATCATTTCCTTCATAAGTTCCGCCTCGGTTTTCGAAATAGATTTCTGGCGTGTGCACCCTGGCTGCGCTCTTGCGTCTCCGTGGCTCTCGAGCGGAGAGAAATTTGTTACACAAAATAATACAGCTCGACTCTTGAAGAGTGTGTGTGGCTCGTGAAAGAGAGAGAGGAGGGTTACTGCTGCAAAAAAAAGAGAGAAAACAGAGGGAATCGGTGGGGGAGGGATTAAATATTTACACAGCAGAACTTTTCCTCAATGTGCCGTATTAAAATTCAGAAAAAAACCTGTGAACGTGGGGCCCCGTGTGCTGCGTGGGGCCTTGGTGGAGGGTTTCACTCCTTCATGAGCGCCCCTGTAGCTGGAACTGTAAACACCACATACAGCTGTTTGGGGTTTTTTTCCCCGAGAGTCATTACCCATCACCCAAATGAGAAACGTTGATGTAATCAATCAGCTTCATTCGAGAGCGTTTAGGAGCTCTGATTTATCACCATTACGGCGTAAACACGCAGCATCTGTTGACCGAATGCACGGATGCTGCCTGCGTTTGCTTTTGGGAAATACAAAAGGATTAGAATGAAATTATATTTAGCACGTTTGGGAAGAGTCTAATGTGGCTCTTTATGGGGGAATGGAGAGGGCGTTTTATTTTTAGATGAGTTTATGGTGCTCCATTAGCACCCTGACAGCTCCGAGCTCGTCTTTCAAGGAGTCGTGTTATCGCTGAATTTTTAAAACGGGACTCACACTGTCCTTCAACGCAGGACAACTAAAGACATGAGAGCAGGAGTTTTGTTTTTTTTTTGTTCAGAACATTTGGAATGTGACCTAAAGGGGTGAAATGTTTGATATGGGAGATTTTAAAAAGCACGGGGAGGATCAGTGCTGTCTTATTTGTATTACTTGTCCTCAACTAAAGGGACAAGTTTTGGACACTGGGTGTCAAAAGGACTCAAAACAAGTTGACAGTCCTGGAGCATCATTGCATTTGTCCTGTACACACTGAATAAACACGATCCACAACCTGACCCACGTGGAAATGACTCATCTCTACCCCGGTCCCTGTCAGCTTACTGATAGTAGAAGAAGAGCAATGACACATTCAAAAAAACAAGTTGAGCTAAAATGATGAATGTGATGATGAGTAGAGAAACAATACCAGCTCAAGACATCTGACATAAAATCACTAATCAACCTATAAAAACGTCGCTGCATGAACACACACTCACTCCGCCATCCGGCCGCTCCTCCACCTTTGACCCCATTATGACGTGCTGGCTCTCCCGAAGTGTCCCCGCCTTAAACTCTTCCTCACGTGCGTCCGCCTGCTCTCCTCCTTTATTATTGTCTCCATCTTTCCCTCCATCCAAATCCCAAACGACCCGACCTGAAAACTTGTTAACCGCGGCCTTTTGCAAATGCCTCTGGGTAATCTGGAACTATTGGCGGCGAGACGGGTGTGTGTCCCAATTACGGAGGGACGACGCTGCTCGTCCTCCCAGGGCGAGCCGACGCAAAAAGACATTCCTGAACGACAACCGTCTCTGCTGTCGGACGCCGTTCCGGCCCCTTTAGTCCTGTGAGGATGCTGCAGAGGTCGTGAGGCCGATTTTCCTCCGTATCTCTTCGGCTGATTTTACCGTTGTTTGGTTGACAAACCTGTCAAAAAGCTTTCAAAAAAAAATCCAGCTTTAATTGTCAACGCTCTGCTGCCGTCCCTCTTCTTTCCATAAACAATGATTAAAAGTGCCGTCACCGTATTTCATCCCGCCGCCGCTTTTAATAGAACTCCAACAGCTGCAGACATCTGTACGGCGTAAGTGCCTCCGTCGCTGTCATAGCAAGAGTTTGACCCAGCGAGCGTCTAACCATTAGCCTGCCATCTAACCTTTCAGATGGATACAAAGGGCCACTTTGTGGACAAAAAGGAACAAACATCAAATTAGGAGCTCGCAAATGAGCGGAGGAAATGTCACGTCTCCTCCAGCTTCCATGGATGCAACAAAATTACACCCGAACGTTGCATAAATTATCTCCGGGGACGTTTCATTAGGAAATTAAAACGAGACTTCGTCTGAATTTGTCAGGCTTTTGCATCAAACTGAAGCTTTTCGCAATCTTTGAATAAATAGACGACATCCTTTTTTCTTTTTTTTTCTCCTTCGTACGGTCGCCCCACGCCGGTCGTCGTCGTTGTCGTTGTCACCGGACGACGTCAGCGGCTCTCCTCAGGTTTGCCTTTCCAAATTTGGCTGCACTCCGCCTGCAATCATCCCTTATCTGTGTGCACAGCAGCTAAGGGTTCGGCTCCCTGGAAGAATGGACCCAATAAAGCTGTCACTGCCCAGACTTGTTGACTCTGTATTGACTCAGGTTACAGAGATACATCCTTTTTATTAGCTGCTGTTTGGCTGCACATACTTAGGACGAAACGCTGTGCCAACGCATGACAATTCATTAAAACGCCGCCCGGGTCTTTTGTACAGATTTATTTTATCCTCTCTAACTCTGAGGTAACCGCCAACGGGTCGAAAAGCTCTGGATAAATAATTACAAAATACTTTAAGGAGCACGGGGCGTTCTGGGGGCATCTTTATGAAATGATGGTGAATAAAGAGAATCCAGGAGAAATGCCACAGCTTGGAAGTGTCTTCTTCGATTTTTTTTTTTTTTACAAAGTACTCAATAGGAGGTAGAAAACAGTTTAATTGAAGTTACTTTGCTCAAAACCCTTAAAATAATACAAACATTTGGCACCAAAGTACTCAAATCCTAATGAAATTCCCAGAGTTTAAGGGGTTAATCACTCTGTTTCCTGTAATTTTGCAGATCTATGTGCGTTTCTGCCCACATTCATAAATGTAAAATCTAAAATAGATGAGTCGATCTGCAAATCTGGGTCATCTCTGTCTCTATCTCTCTCTCTGGAACTTTGTACATATGATACAAAGATGACACTCGAATTGATCGTCGTCTTTCATCAAGCCTTCCGTCAGATCCTCAGGACCTGGGAACCTCGGATACAGGACTTGAGCCTGCGTGCGTCGGGACAGATGCTCCGAGGCCTCTGACTGACAGTCGAGCATGTCACGGCATAGAGAAACAGGCTCTTCTCCCAAATTGACTTTCTACTGCTGAGCCTGTGAGATTGATCTGTGCCAGTGGCTGACAAGGCCACGGTGTGGGTATTGTAAAAAAAAAAAAAAAGAAAAAAGAAAAAGAGATTGGATCTATTCTTCCAAGGAAAGGGCTTATGGGAGAAAGACTGTGATAAAAGAAATATGGCACTTTTATGAAATCACTTACGATCATCGCGCAGCCCTCCGCTCACACATACACATACACTCTGTCTCACGCTCTTTCTGTTTTCTAGTTTCGGTCGAGTTCGTTCGGTTTTTCCGCCATTAACGAGCCTTAAACAACCCATCAGGGTAGACGGCCGGCTGTTGATTCAGTGTGATAAATAATGATGTCATTTTAAGTCATGGTTCAGGGCTCTTATTCTCCTGAACCTCTGTTGTCTGCTGGTTTCGTCATGCTGTATCCGTTATGTCCAATCAGTCTGTTTGACATAGTGTAACACACAAAAACACACAGATTTATTTATTTTTTTTGCCTGACTTCCTTCCTTTGAGTGAAGATTCGCACAAACAAATCACACAGTCGAAGCGGATCACGATTCGGTCTCCGTGAGATGTGAAGACGTCAACGTTTGACAGCGTTTCTTTGTCCTCCAGCATTTTTACAAGGGCAGTTTTTGTTTAAACGGCAGGATTTGAACCATCAGACGCACTGAAACATCGACTGTCAGAAGTTGGATGACTCATGGACAGACGGTTTAGAATCTTAGCTCTGATGTTCGACTCTGGCGGCTTGAAGCTGTGCTAAGTTCTACGTGAGCCTGATTGCTGATTGCTAGCCTCGGACCTTCATCATCTAAATCGTTGCTTATCGCTCCAGAAAAATTTGTTCTGTTGGGCAGATGCACACACAGGCATGGCAACAACCAAACAAACAAATAAACAAACAAACAAAATAACATACATATCACGAGTGTTAAAGTAAGGATGATCTGCTGCCATCTAGTGGTGACCTCATGTTAACGGTACAAAATGTCTCATTGGTTCCATTTAACCTAAAGAATACTGATTAAAAATGGAATAATTAGAAAAACTTTGGTCCTTGGAGGTCCTTGGAGGTGACAGGAAGTCATATTTAAAATGCTAATTCAGGGGTTATGGATCAAATAATGCAACCAACCTGCACCTAGCATGGACCAGTATTGACGATGATGTTAATTCAGCATTATAAAACTGATTATATATCTATAATCAGTCTTGGATGGAGTTCCAGAAGAATATAAACACTCATCATAAACATACAGAATAAATTTGGCCTCATTTGCTGAACAGTTCAAACTTCCCGGCCTTGGTGGTGGTATGGACTCTCTAACAAACGTCGTAGAAAATCTGAGCTGACGGTGATCGGCTGTAACGGTGTGACACAGACAGTCAACGTTATGGTCTTTGACACAGGGAGCTAACGGTGAGGATGACATCATCCTCATTAGACTCCAATCCGGTAGCTCGGTTGGCTCGGTGGGACAAATTTGCAACCGGGCCACTCAACATGCAGATGGATGGTAGCAGCCACGTCCAAAACAGATACGGTGGATTCACCCGTGTCATCTACCGCCGGCTCCAAAAGTTTGTGATCACCAATTATTCATTCTTTATTCTTTTAGATTTGGGTTAGTTTTCCCTCGTTTGCCTGCTAAATCAACACAAATGCAACAAGCGTCACCGTAAACGTTCCACCGCCTCCCGAAGGAGAACAATTCATCACACGAAGCACCGAACGGCACAACCGGCACGGCGGACGGAGTAAAAGTGCTACTCGCCCCCTCCGGGCGCTAAAATTCATATTTATCGTGGCCCAAACATCTGTTTGATCGATTTTTCGGCAAATGCGCAAAAACAAAATGTGACTTATTTTTCTCCCGACTGCCTGAGACAAAACCGTAATCGACGCAGCAGAAATATTTCATAATCCCGATCGATAGGCCGGGAATAGCTCCGTGCAGGTGAGCCGGGTTGATCCATCTTTCTCTATCACGGGTTTCTCTATTATTTACCCCTGAGGTCGATACCAGAGCTTGAAGAGCCGACGGCAAACTTATTCACATCTTCCCCCCCTGGGGAGAGGCGACGAAGAGCGCGAAGAGGCTAATGAACGTATTTGTCATATTTCTAATGGCTCACTATATCACCACAACACCTTGGCTGGAGATTTATGGTAATCATACACACACACACACGCAAGCGGGCGCACATTTCTGACACACTTGTGAAAATCTTGACAGCGTGCCATCGTAAAATAGCCTAAATACAGAGAGAGGAAGTTGATGTTCACTTCAGCAGGAGTGCAAGAAAGTAAACTAATGATGAGTCAACTCCACTATTGATTAGCGCCGGTTTATTCTGGTCTCCAAGGCCCTCACGAGCCCACACATGCAGACCAACAACATTCTCTCCAGCTGAGACGAGTTGTCTTCACCGACATCAAATCTCGCAAACTTTCCTCCCCCCTCCCCCCACATCTCTTTTTTTTCTTATTTTTTAGCCTTGCAAATATAAGCCACCACGGAAGAAGAACTTCATCTTCTTCCATTAAGTCCCAAGTGAGTGCATTTTGAGACGGTGATATTTTTTGTTTTAATCTATGCACTCTAAATGCAAATGATCCAGTGTCTGGGGGTTTGGCAAATATAGAGCACAAGTGGAGAAGATGGAGGAGACAAGTGATAAAAGCAATCCTGTTAAGACTGATTTCTCAAATCACAATTTTTGAATTTGGTGGACAAATGAATGAATTCCGTCGTTGTTTTGCGAGTGGGGGGGACGCGATCGAGCAAAGAGTATGAAGTGGCGGCAGATGGTGCGAAGTGTCAAAAAACAACAACAAAAAAAACGGTCTGTATTTGTTGATTTAATCTATCGAGGTGAATTTGGTTTGGAGCTTGAGCCAATTCATTTTTAAATCTGCACGGCCTCTGAGTTTCACAAACACGTTTATGTAGCATGAATAATAGTGTGTGGGTAGAGAGGGAGAGAGAGAGAGAGAGGGAGAGAGATTTGTTCGAGACCTCTCAAGGCTGCCTCCCGCTGCTTCTTTGGAGACAAGAACACACACGCACAGCCAAGAAGATGCGGCCGAGCTGCACCGTGCCGATGCACTTCAAGCGCACTTGATCAGCGATTCCTTCTATGAACCCACACGGCACCGAGGCTTCAGATGCGGCTCCCGCCTGCCGAGGGATGTGGGTGTAGATGGAGCTGTTAAGTAGACGCCTCAGCAGAGCGATGCCTTATTGACACAAGATATTACCCGGCTATTTTCATAAGGCTGCTGCCCTCATGTGGCTGAGGCTGGGTCATAAACAGTCGAGGAGATGTCAGGGATGCTGCAGACGATATTAAAAACAAAATGAGGAGGATGCACAGGTTCTATTTTTAACTTTTTACACCTCAAAACCTTTGACTCAGCCGGTACAGCATCGTGTGGTGGACGATCGGAGCTGTCCATCAGGCTGATTCAGGAAAGGAGGAAAGGAGAGAGGAGCATTTTTTTTATTTTTTTTTTATTGACAAAGGTGGAGATGCTTTACAAGCTCGGTAAAAGTTTCTGGAAGACTTAGATTTTGCTTTTATTTGGATTTCATGAAGGCAATGATGCAGCGTTTTGTCACCGACCTTGTTTTGATGTTCTGATGCAACCACAATGCAACTGGCCACTACAAAGGGAAATAGCAGAGTGGGCGTAGAAACATTCTAAGAAGACTTTTCATGTCCAAATAGGGCATTTTACAGAGAAAAACTTCAGTAAATATTTCATCCCTCAGGTCAAATTCAAGGCCCTGAGATGCAAACAACTGAGCTCCTGATTGAGATGATGAATGACGATCGCTCAGAGCTCTAAATCAAACAAATTATAACCACGATACAAAATAAAAGGAACACCATGGCAACTTTCAGCTCATTTTCTATTGCTGTCATAATTCTACGCATTGTTGAAAAGTGCTTCGGATCCACACAGACCAGATGAATAAGCACAAACATTCAGCGTCTAATGGCAAACGTTTGCTCCGAGGACGTGATTGAAATCCTCCCGAACAGCCTCGCGCGTGCTGGACGTGACCTCATCGTCACAGCAGCGGCCGAGCTGATGCCTGCAGATTTGCTGCTAATGCAGAGGGCAGCACTTCAGAACACAGAAGCTCGCTCTCTAACTGTGAATGATGGAGTGAAAGGAGAGGATAAACGCAGCCACTTCCCATTTAAAGGATGCTGACTGAGGCAAAGAACAGGCGCGGCCTCGGTTACTGTGGGCACAAGTGTCACATTCTGTTCAATCATTAATGGAGAGGTCTTTGACGAAAAACAGCTGCTTTTGTAGCGAGTGAAGCATAATGAGGACAACTGCAGAATGATATGCTACACCGAGGTCTGAGGAACACAGGAAGTGCACATTCTGTATGATAAGGGAACAATTTGAAGGAGCAGATTGTCTGAACTGAACGTTGTTCCGTCTCCACGCTGCCAATCCGGAATAACACGATAAAACCTAATGAGGTCTCCGTCCAGATTTGTCCCACGGGAGCTGTATCGGTCTTTGTTTTGCCCTTGGCTGCGCCCATCAGCGTGCGAGCGTCGTTATAATGATAATAGAAATAGCAATATACTCTATCACATACATGACTTCGTGGTTTTTTAGGTTTGGGAAAGAGAAATAAGAGAGAAACGAATGACCGTGGAGGGTAAATCAGGCAAAGAGAGCGAAATGAATATGACTTATGATGATGAAAGAAGAATTTAATTTTCAACTTAGTCGAAAAAAATTCATAATGGGGAGTGCAAACCAGATTGAGTGATTTTTTTATTTTATTTTTTTTTTTTTTTCAATTTATTTTTTAGATTCTTTATATATAAA